>KN726135.1:53259-72382 GCA_000816745.1 Ancylostoma duodenale
GGGGGGGGCGTGGGAAAAAAATTGGGGTCTCCGCCGTTTTGGGTGGGGACCTGTTTAGCTTCCGGCATCAACGCCTTTCTCATACCTGAATGTCATAAACAAATTGCGTTCTCGTCATAAGCTAACAAATATGCAAAATGACAATAACAATACCAAATGGCTGATACTCGACAAGTCTTTCGATTTCGGAACAAGTGGTGAGTGCTACCTATATCCGACAGCTTAGCTAATCACCCCTACGTTGTTAGGTATGAAATGAAGATACCACGGAAAAGCTAAAGATAGCAGAGGGCTTACACGTCGGATCAAGTAATCAACCGCAACACTTCTCGCAACTCTTCCTTGTTGTTGATTTCCGGGTTATGCCCCTTTATTTCAACCGCCTCCATGATTTTTCTTTCCAAAGTTTGTGCCAGATGTCGGTGAAGGACGGTTACTTTGAAAGTCGGAGCGCGCTCGGCTTTATGTTTCAAGGTGCAGTGCCATCATGAAATTCCACAACATCTTAATTTCCACTTTGGAAAAACTTCTTGGTTACACCTATGTATGAAAAGACAGCATGCATAGAATGTGGCATCGCATCATGAACGGAATCGTTTGTTTTTCTTTTGTGGGAGATTGGTAAGATTGGTTGTTCTGGTTCAACTAACATTCTCTCTACAAAATGTTAGTTGAAACCAGAACAACCAATCTTACCGACCTCAATCTAGCAATCCGCAATCAACAGAAACAAGAACGAAGTCTTTGGAAGAACTGTGATGAAGTCAAATTTTTGAATGTAAGGGGAGCAACTTAAGACAGGCAGTGATTTCCATCTGTAGTAGCAGGTTCATATGAAAAAGTTTAACACATTCGCGACAACGCAGATTTTCCGCCCAGGGCCACTTTGGACCAAAGCAAGTTTTCGCTTGTTTCTCACCAGAATTGTGGCAATTAGGGCATATTTGACATGCTGATCATAAATATGCGATCTATTTTACTTGGTAGTACAATTCTGAAGTGTTACTGTATGTACATGTACTGCAGAAACCGTAAAACAAATTTTCCGCTCAGAATTCAACCAAAATTTGCAGAAGGGGGTTTCTTACATGGTGATTAAGAATATGATATCGATTTTCTATCGTATCGCAGTGCTGTGGGGTTACAGTAATCACAATGTTGTATGAACTGTAGGAGAGGTTTTGCATCGGAATTTACCCGAAGCTAGGGTTATTTTACACTCCGATCTCGAGTATGTCATCTATCCCAAATATGGATCGCAAATTCGTGTTCAGCATTCCAAAAACCCCCACTTGCCAAAGTTTCACGGAATTTGATGAACAAAGTGCATCTACAGTATGGCTACAGTAACCCTACAGTACTGCGCTACGGTAGAAAATGAATGCTGAATTCGTGCTCAGCATGTCAAATAACCTTACTCACCAAAGTTTCACTGGATTTCGTCACTAAATTGCATCTACAGTACACCTACATTAACCATACAGTAACACTACAGTAGCATTACACTATTGCTCTACGGTGCAAGGTGAATAAAGCATTCGTGTTCACCACGTCAAGTAACCACAAAGTTCAAATTTGCAGTAGATGCTGTGAGAGAATGCATCAACAGTATCTACAGTATGCCTACAGTAACCCTACAGCATCGCAGTTACGGTACAAAATGGATATCATTTCCGTGTTCAGCTGGTAGAATAACCCCTAGAGAAAGAATTTGGGAAAGATCTACCGAAGAAAAAGGGTTAAAACGGATACGACCCACCGCTGGGTCGTATTGTCCTCTACGTAACTTCCTGTACGACCCACCGGTGGGTCGTATTGTCCGTTATGTGTTAAGTATGACAGATCAGATTCTCAAAATCAGTTGTCAAAACCAAGCAATCTGAACACAACCCATGATGTTCATTTCCCAAGAACTTCATAATGTAGCACACCTACCAGTTTGTCGCCTGAAGCCACACTGGAAAACGAAGCGATAATGGCTTGGCTTGTGTAGTCTATTGCAACGTAACCATCTGTTCGCTCTCCCTGCAATGAATCTTCTACTGTTTACAGCAACTCAAGGAAGAATCCAGCACTAGCAAAGACTTACCGTAGGTGTTTGCAATGCAAACCGCTTCAACAGCTGTACGTTTCCAGGGAGATTTGAAATGCATCGTTTCTGTAGCTCATATAGGTTCAAATATCAGTAACGATCTTCAAAAAGTGTACAATCAAAAGCCAACTCATGCCATTTGCATATATGTGCCTTGAGCTGCAGCTATCAGGGGTGTCCCAATTATACGAGCAAATGTTTCATTGTATTGGGTCTAGACCATAATCAATCTAAGATCAAGGCTTAAAAAATTTATACTTTTATGTTTTACCGGTGAAAGAAGAGGGCAGTCCACATTTTCGCGGTAACCGGAACGACATTTCACAGCGGTAGATATGCAGGAATTCCAAATAGGACACCATCTGCAATGACAAATGTGAATCTCCGACGTCACAAACAACTTCTAAGGAAAAGCATTTTTTCTTCTCCATTCAACCTTAAAGTCTAGCATCTGATGAGTCACTTTTCAGAGGAACTTCTTCTTGTAGACGAGGCTTCTTGAAGACTAGCGCCCCTACGGGACGATAGAAAGTGGGGTACGATAGCCACTTGAAGTGAGAGCGGCTTTCTACTTCCGATCTCGTCAGAGAATCAAGAAAGAAGGGAAATTAATTGTCAATTGCGCTGAAATACGAAGTCCTCCTCATATTCTACCACTCTGCCCGTCCGGCTAATCTCGGATCCGATCTTGAAGCTAGCCTTACTCAAAAATTTTTCATCACACATCCATTTCATGTAAAGTTACTTCCTGGTGTCATCGTAATTCCTCCCGTTCTTTGTTGCAGCATTTCTTACAGGCCCATGGACCCGCCATGCCCGCTCACTCCCAGCTCTGAACAGGAGTATCCTTCAGATGAGTCCAGCCGCGGCGGACGCAGAAAGTGGGCGGGAGTGGGGCGTGGGAAAAAAGTGGGGTCTCCGACGCTTTGGGGACCCAGATGGAAAATAAAATTAATAAAATATTAATTATAATAATAAGTAATAAATAAAAATTATATTAAAATAAGAACAAGAGTGAACAACTAAAAATAAACTAATACAAGATTTTTATTTGCATCGTAAAGTCATTCCGAAAATTTGGCTCGGGGGAAGGAACACTGGAGTCTCTTGGGGGAGGAACACTGGAGTCTAGTAGTAACTGTGAACAATTCATTACAACAGTTGCAGTGCGAATAATCCCCTGCAATGATTCAAGCTCCAAGTTTTTGGGATACTCCAGTTAATTACGCTCTGCCTGCTTATGTAGGGAGAACGTGGAGCTGTTAGTTTGCGGCACAAATACGAGTGTGGAAGAGAGCAGGAAGCAAAATTACGTGTTGCTGCGTTACCAGGATTTAGATAGGAGGATATAGGAGACAACGAAATTTAAGTTGATTGATAGGAAGCGGCAAAGTAACACGATACATCACGGTTGGGCGAAGCAGGCGTACGCAAGCGCAGCTTCTTTTAAAAGCAGTATCCACAAAAATTGTCGCTTCCTAGATTTTGATCCAATCGTGATCCAATCGATTATGGGGTCAATTTCGCAATCAGAGCACCATTTGGAACTTTACTTATAACAAGTAATATCTGGATTAGCAGTATCAGTAGCCAGTAAGTTTTACGAGTTTTCGTGCTAACAATGATCTCCAAACCAATCAATCAAGAAATGATCTCGAAATAACCATTCTTAGCCGTATCCGAAATGAACATATTCGTGACAGTTGTGGGCACCAACCGACAGTGGAAGAGCAAATCCGAATACGAAGACTAGGGTTGACTTGATTTAGACTTGGTTTGGCCATGTCTGCAGAATGGACACCACCCGACTACCATACAACATTTTGTGGACGAAACGATCAGTGCAGTGGAAATGCAGCGGACGGCACCGAAGAAAACCTGGATCAAGCGAGTTGAGACAGATCTGAAGACACTACGGTGCAGTATCGTTGAAGCTAAAATTATCGTTGCAAATCGCCAAGAATGGAAGCGTGTCGTTCAGGCAATTCGTACTCCGGTGGCACCTACAGCAGTGCTGAGGGGTCCAACCGCTCCTCCAAACACCAGCTAAGGGATAAGTAAGTAGGTAAGTAAGTATAAGTAAGTAAGTAAGTAAGTAAGTAAGTAAGTAAGTAAGTAAGTAAGTAAGTAAGTAAGTAAGTAAGTAAGTAAATAAATAATGGTCTCCAAAATCTTCCTTGAAGCGCCCAAAAATAACAATTTCCAGCTGGTTGGACGCTAGTTTTAAGTGGAATTTTCTTATGTTAACCTTTTACTCACTAATTTCGGCTTATACTACATTATTGTGACCTATTTTCCCAATTAGCTTCCTCTTACCTATTATTGACTTTCCTAATCTTTTTTCACCAAGATCACCCAATTCCTCAAATAATTTATTGTTACGTTATTTAGTTGTATAAACACTATCTTAGGGCTTTGTTTTTCCCCTGAGTCGCACCTGTATTACGAAAACTTTTTCTCCCTGTTCGTGCCAATTCTTTCTCCAAGAAGTTGTCTGACCAGTTAAATATCCAACTGCGTCTAGAAAATAGGTGGCGGTGATGGCAGCGTGATCGACGTTTTTGCTCGACCCCAACCGTCCAACTCGACCACCCTGCTCTAACATAGCGAGACGAAAACATCCCCAAACAAAAAAAACAGCCCCTTCTATGTGTTTTGACAAATTTGAACACTTTACCCATGTTCGTCACAATCAAAAACCTAATATTACGTTGAAATCGCGGTGACCGAATTTTCCGTGCTGCCTTTGAATGTGCGCTGGCTCAGTTTGCGATGTCTGTCGCAACACTCAATTGAAGAAAGAATTTGGCGAGAACTATGGCAAGAATATGATGTGAGTGAACATGATTCACAAAAATTAAAAATCATTGTGCACCGTCCACTATATCTACAATAGTAAAGCGCAGACCCCCCCCCCCCATCGTCACATGGGTGGGTGGAACGAGCGACTGCTATTGGCCGCCCCTCCCACTTTGCCTGCCGGCTCTGGGCGATTTGGCGTAAACTAGGCGAATCAAGGGAAAGCCGATGGTGAATGTAGCTATACCTCATGGGTTGCAAAAAAGTCATGCCATTGGAGAATGCTGGCTTTTGGATGCAACAACTTGGAGGCATGATGAATGAGGAATTGATTTCGTAATCTGTCACATGACTCATCCAGGAATTCAACGGTTGAACTGGAATCCTCATTTCCTCCAAAATAGCGATTTTTCCGTGATAGCATGCGGTATTTTACGCCAAACTTGTAACTATACACTGAAGAAAGATGGGGGAAGGTTGGTAAAGATTTCAATTTGAATGTGCAAAGAGGATTTCACAATTTCCTTCAGAATAAGGACTCTAATTCAATGCGTATGCACGTCTGCGGTTACTATGTTTTAGCTGCTAGTACGGTTAGAGTCCAAATGAATAGAATTGGAAATTCAAGAGCGAGCAACATTCATCACATCGTGGATTTCCTGACATATTCGTTTCACAGGATGATATTGTACCACTTGCGCTGCATTAGTTGTAAAGTCTGTGAAGTCTGAGGGAGAAGAAGTTACTCGTCTTTTCTCAAAGCCTCGCATCAATAAATAGTCACCAGAGAAGTATTTCAGTTCCATGCGACATTCATAGAAAATCTGCCTTGAATTTCGTCACAGAAGATTTAGAGTGCGCAGATTCGCAGAGAATCATTTTCGTCGGCGCAAAGCGGCGCTTTCGCTCCGGATTATTATTTTTTGATCCAGATGGCCCAAAAGTATCGTGGCACACGGGTCCGAGAAGAAGTACCGCGAAGCGGCGCTTTCGTTCGGTGCTACAATAAATTTCATTCATCTGCTACTATGGTTTCGTCATCCTGCAGTAATGGTAGTATAGACTGAGTGACAGCATTTTTGCTCGGCAATATAATCAATTACAATAAATATGTTCCTAAACTGTTGCAGAAAGAAGGTGTAACATGTAAGCATGTAAGCAATACGTTCATGGTATTATAATAAAATTTACTGCAACATACCACGGCGTAAGTGAACTCCAGCCACTTAGTCAGCTATCGGTAGCCTAATCAGGTGGTCGCGAGAATGGCAGCTACCGCTGTCAGCTAAAAGACCCTGCGTTTAAGAATTGGAAAGACCCGAGTAAAATCATTTCACCGAATGGACCCCAGTATAATTCAGACCATTAGCTCTAGTACGGACTTTGGATTCTACTTCCCGAGATATCCATGAGGTTTCATTTGTGAAAGTTTCGCTCATGCAATGTTCCGCAGATGCACGTCATTCGAAATTTTATTGTTTGATATTGCTTCAGTCCACACCCACTTTCTCAAGTTTCGAGCTGTAGCCACACGTGTAATACAATGTGTTTGCTAGAACCGTGCGGGAAGCCTAAATTGTTTCCTTAGAAACATGGCCCATGATGCCGTGAAAAACGGAGTGCGTCATTTCGCTGCGGGAGGTTCAGGAGGTTAGCTTTTTTTGCTCCTTTTCATGGTCAGAATTTCGTGCTGAATAATAATGTTTTTATTCCAGGTCTAGCAGAGGTGTGCCTCGTGCACCCTTTGAACTTGATCAAAACTCCTCTTCTGGTGGCACAAAACGATAAAGGAATGTGGGATTGCGTGAGCAAGACTTTCAGAAGTGAAGGTGTGTAGGATTCTAGAGGGTGGGCCAAAATTATGGCTTCTGCCCGGGCGCTGTGACTTTGCTCAAGTATTGATAAGCTTCAAAGTCCTTTCGAGATTTGTTAAATTTTTCCTATACTACAAATCTTCTATTTTCTGGCCTTTTCATTTCATCCGTCGGTTTCAATCATTAGCCAGTTGTAGACCCATCGTTCTGTCATTACCACCTAACACCACAACAACGTTTAGACACGAAAGGGTTGTAGCCCTTCGTAAATGTGGAAGAACGTTATCCACAGAGTGGTACAAAATGTCAAAGCCCTGGCAACAGAAGACATTAGTTCCACCCGCGGAAGGTACCGTTCCTCAAAGATTCGTGCCAAAATCGCGATGAAACTGGGTGTGGACGACTCATGCCGATGAGCTATTTCCATCAAATCTGTCATGGAATCGAAGAAATATCGAGCCATTAATGAGGACAACTATGAGGAAACAATTAAAGAGGAAGTCCTTAAATAAGAATCAGCATGACCCGGTCGTGAAGCCCACAAGAAGGTCCGTGAATGGTGCTGGCAAAACTTTTTCAAATCGTCAACTTCAGCCGCTGTCCTATCAACTCCTTTGGCCTCCACTCACCGGATCACTCTATCTAGGTAATTCCTAGATTAAATGCATGTTAGGAACCACATATTGGCGTTGGCGGGCTTGGGGAAGCTTTTCACAAAAAACTCGAGAATGATAGCGACCACCACTTGCGTGCCGCAGACAACACCCCTCGGTAAGTCTCAAGGGCCGATATCGACGCTGGTAGAGTAACACTCGAAATCAAATGTAGATTATTGTTTCTGTAGGAGTACCTAATATTTCCTCGTAGAGATCTCCCGATATTCTAGCTTCTTCGTCCAGGAAGTTAACTTTATCTGGTCCCCATAATTTTGGCCCACCCTGTATAAAGTGAGCTGACGTTTCAGTGTTCATTCCCTGTTGGCCTGATATAAATCTTCTTCAGGGAATTCTACCACCGATCCTCGCTGAAACTCCAGAACGGGCTACAAAGTTCTTGACATTCGAGCAGTGTAAAAAATCTTTTCCTATTCCGACGTTTCTCCAGCGATTGTATACTTGTTTTCGGGGTTTTTCACTTTTTTGTATTAGGTTGGGCAATGAGTTCGTGCGGTTTTCTATGAGCAACGAAACAGCATTCACAAAGCGAATCAGTAGTAATCAGGTAATGCAGAGATTTAGCATCCGTAGTGATATTTAGGTCTAGAGCAAAATCCAGCGGATAATCGGTCCATTCTTTCACAAACTGCACCTTAAGAATGAGGGGCATCGGTACAAATTGTGCTCTTTGAGGCGGACATCCTTTTCCACGCTGCACTTTCAGCAGCAAAGCTCTCAAGCTCTCTATAGGCGTCGTTCACGTTCCTAGCCGCTTGAATTGCATTTGCTCACCAAGTGAAGTCGTAGAGTAGGAGGTGTCGAAAATTCTCGTTGTCGTCGGATTGGAGGGTCACATCATTCCACGCTATAGAAAACAAGTTAGAGCGGATATTTAAGGAATCGGCTATAATACTCGTGAAGAGTGAAGCAAGAGTAACAAAACAATCTATGACTTGCCATCGAATGAAGTTTAATACCCAGTAAAAAACCAAGTTGAGGAAAAAACGCACGGACTTAATGCCCAACCCAATACATCCGTAGTGTGTGATCTCTCAATACTAAGGTTCCAGACATTGTCGATGGCTGGGCCATTCTCTGGATTCACGGAAGCCGTGGTAATATGCCCGTTTAAGGTGGTAAAAGTGAGACTGCAAGCAGAGCGAAATGTTTCTTCGAGAGAGGTACATGAGCCTTGAGAATTCGTTCAAGTGTGCTGAATATTCATTGATTTAGATATTCTAGCATGCTTGAATAATGCTATTTTCAAACATTTTGAACAGCTTTGATAAAACGCATTTTATTGCATTCGAAAAAGCTATGAATCCCACGTCGTAGTTGCCGGGCGGTAGTAAAAAACGAATTAAAGTGTTAGGTTGGCGAGAGAGTAATGTCCGAAAATTTTCAACCCCCCCCCCCTCTCTTTTATTCGAAAAATCAACGGATACAGAGGTCTGTCCTAGATAATGTTGGAGATCATTCTTGAAATAATCATATCAAGGGTTCATAACACAAGTACCAGAACTACCGCTTCAATTATGCCTCAAATCGGAAAGGACTGCCTCCGCTCGATTTGCTTCTATCAGTGGCTTCGCGGCACTTCCGCTGCAATGACGGCTACTACCATCAGCATTCCATTCAAGGAGACCTTCGTCACCGAACGCCCTTGGTTCATTCGTTTCACGGAGGGAGAAACGGACTTCGAATGTCAACCTCGTTCTGGCCGACCACTGTCACTCAATAACTCAGCTCTGCTCACTGCTATCAAGAAGGATCCGGATGTGAGTGTGCGCGATCTGGCGAGCAAGCTTGGGTGCAGCCGTCGGACTGTAAAAAACCTTCTACATGAGCTTGGCTGCCGAAGAGTTTCAGCAGGATGGATCCCTCACCAAATGACCGGCCATGCCAGGATGAGCCGCCTGACCATCTGTTAGTCTCTCATACTCCGCTCACGCCGCAAGGAGTCCCTGGAAGTTGTGGTTATAGATGAGAGTTGGATCCTCCACGACTCCAACTATCACCGTGTGCCGCGAGGAGAAGAGCCGCCAACACAGCCCTAACCGATCTCCATCCCTAGAAGGTCCTCCTCTGCTGTTTCTGGGATGCAAAGGAATGCTGCATTACGAGCTGCTCCCATAAGGCAGGATGGTCACCGCTACCACATAGGCCAATCAGCTCCAGGAGCTAGCTAATACCTTCCGAGGAAAGCGGCACAGAAGGACTTCGGTACACCTCCTTCACCACAACGTTCAACCTCACATTGTCATCGACACACAATACAAACTAGCCGAGCTGGGCTGGGACACCATACCTTACCCAAGCTACTCTCCTGATCTAGCCCCATCTATTCGCACGCACTTTGAAGTGTTAAAATATTAGGGTGGTGAATTGGGAATGCGTGCTGAAGTCTCGACGTTTTTGTGAAGACTTTGCCAGAATCCTTCTGTCAAACTTTAGGTACCACATGAAAGAGCCTTTCATAGTAATTTTTTTTTTGATTCGCGGCTGATCGAATATCACCTCATTCCTGATTTTTAATTTTTACTTGTAAGAAGACAGACCCGAATTTTTCGAGTTCCCGTTCCTGCGTTTCATGTCATTAAAGAAGGTAAAATTGCAGCAGAGCACTACCGCGAGTCATATAAGGTATCAGGGAAATTTTGCTGTATTATCTGACTAAATTCATGTGACAATCGACTACTCAAAAATGGCCTCGAACGTAGGTAACTGGACCGAAATTGCGACCGTCAATCGACTCTTGGACTGCCCTGCTCTTCATATCTGGAATCAGAAGCCGCGCCTGTGCCGCCAAATAGCCCAGGATTTGTGCTGTCAGAGGAGAACCTGCTTCCATAGGTAAAGCTTTCCCTGGCAGAGAAAGATTCCCAAACCGCGGCGAAATCTAAATATGGGTGAGCCTCTATTTCACGTCACCGCGCTACGACATTCCGCAGGAGAGTGTCCACTCTCTGTGTGGAGGATGTTGAAGGTTCAACAATACTAATGCTGGATAGAACTTGGGCTGAGGCGGTGTAGCTTTGTTTTTAGAAAATATTTCATTCCACGCAAAAACGCACATTCCCAATTTACCACCTGATACAATAGTATTAGTTCTGCGCAACACGTCCGCTGTTTCTGAAAGACTGCTCCATTTGTGTATTTTTCTCATGTAAGCATAAATTTGATCCCTTCTCTTTCCCGCACTCTCATTCGCGTTTCAGTCGACCACCTCTATTTCCTTCCTATATAAGCAATCGGAAGCACCAGCATCGCGAGTACAAGAAGTCCGGAGTTGGTCAAGCAGTCAGACTAATAGAACATATGAAACTCATAAGGAGAAATTCCTATCTAAGCTCAATTAATGATTATTTTCGCTTCTTTGTTAATTCCCTAAAGATTTCATACGCGTGAGGCTTTTGCGCATACCCCAAGTGGCCGCCCTCACCTCACTTTCTAGCGTCCCGTAGGGGAGTTAGTCGATAATGTTTCTTAGACTGAGTTTAGTGGTGTGCGATGGACCATAGTGGTTGAGGAAAACTATTAGGTTGGCGCATTCATGTATTCATGGGGGTATTCACAGATCCCATCACTACTTTCAAATCATAATGTGTTTCTACCATATTTGAGAAATAAACGCAGAAATGTGAACATAAATTCAAAGCCAAAAGGGAGAGAGTTGTCAGTTTCGGTAAGTCCTCGTTAAACACATTTTTATTGACGGTTGCTTCACGAAGTACCCCACTTGGATTCTCCACAAGACAGAAATCCTCACAAAATGCTGACACTTATGACGAAAATATGTCATAGGTAATGGGAGCCTAAAAAAAACTACAGCAACAGCGTTTTCCAATCAGTTTAACTATTCCCAGTTCATTTAAATGTGCAGGCCTGCTATGCATGCGAAAAGGAAGATTGTGAAAGTGTTTGCATGGAACGCATGCGGCAAAAGCCATAGACACAGTACTGCTAGCAAGGCAGTATACAAGTACAGTACCAGTAACACCTTACCGCATTATTGACTTCGAAGACTAGTGTGAAAGAAGATTCTCCAAACGAACTCATGCGAACAGTACCAGTAACAAGAAGAAGCTAAGCAAGCTACTCGAGAGCAGCGTGCAAAGCCTGACTTACACGCATTCCGTGAATTCTCTGTCGTGGTGACGACCAGCGCAGCTTTCACAGCTGCTGAACTGTGAGCAGTATTTTTCCTCGTAGTTTCCGGCCGATGTAAGAACACATTTTGAACATACGAAAAATAGAAGGATAGACTTCATCTACTAGATCTGAAAAACGCTTAACGATGCAACGAGTACACGCATTGATGGAGGAAAGAGTGAAATGCAAACATGCGAACACGTGTCTTCTTTCAAGTCAACATCACATAGTATTTTTGGTGATTCCTTCATCTAGATAACATGGACGTGAACTCGGAAAAGTATCTAGGACTGTGGAAAGGATAGTTGCTTGCAGGACCCTATGGACCGTCCTATGATAAGAGCATAAGTCAGCTAAAATTGCCAAGGAAAAAGAGCAGGTACAGGATGAGCCCTTTCAAAGATGAGGATATTGAAGAGATAGTAGGTGGGAGCTGATCTTACGCTGGCTTCAGAAGGAGAGTGTCACGCTACGCTAACGCACTTCAGCATTTCGGCTCTATTAGTCAATGTCACTTTTTGCCTGACAAGGTGTGAGAAGTGTAAGGGGTGCCGCAAATACTGCACTCACATTTGAGCTATGCTATGACTTTTGCTTCTTCTGTTACAGTGGCAGGTCAATCAGACCTTTTTATATTTATTAATGTGTGACGGTTATCACAATGACACGATAAGCACCAACGAAGTAATCTGAGACATCAAAAAGCAAACTTGGGAATTGAACAAGACAAGTTTGAAAAGTAGATTGCCAGGAAGGCAGGCAGCAATTATTACGAGGAATGAATTCACTCACATTAAAAAAACAAGTCAGAACATCTTTTTGTTATAGCCGGGGTGCACATGTCGGCTACTATAAAAGGAACGGCTTGAAGTTGAGCAATAAAATCGCGCGCAATGAACCTGGTAGGAAAGTGAGAAGGGTCGAGCATCTAGTAAACGTTCAAAAAGGAGTTTGGTTTTCCGGAAGGCAACTGGGAGAGCAATATGTTCTCTGGCCTCGATTTCCTAATTGCTTGGCGCCTTTACAGTATGAACCTGAATTGCCATTTCTTCGATGGAAAAAAAATAAACGACATCCGCGCATACTTGTTATGCGCTGAGGTCAGCGAGGAGGTAACCTTTAACGATCGATCACGCTAAATTGATATCGTGTGAGCAAGACGAATTAGCATAAAAACAGCCCATCGATGCGTAAGGATCCCTGAGAATCACGGTCGATCGAGTTGACACAATGATGCCTTCGCGAAGGCGCCAACAGGTAGCACCGAATTATGTAGAACTTCCTAAAAATGTCGACATTGATCCTTGTTGAAGGAACAAAACGCACGATTTATGCTAGGGGATGGAATGTCTAAAAATGTACAGCGGTATTACACTATCGAAAGGGATAGCTATTCTTCCCATGTAAAAGTAATATGATGGTAAGAGAATTTTAGCGGAGCTGTGACACAGCAAAGTTCCCGTCAAAGTATTATTTTTTGGTTTCTTAAATATTGCGCTGCTCACGTCGGTCGTGAACGATGATAGTGCTCAAGCTGCATTGCCACTGGCTTGCCACAAATTCATCCTATTTTCAACAAACATGAAACGTGGAATTCTCGTATGTATGTAACATCTACACTACTGCTTGCTTTCACAATATTTCACCGGAGCGATACAGCCCGCTCAAGGTTCCTGGGAAGTCCGCTTTCGAAATCGCAGATTTGTAGGATCTCAGTCTCTAAAAGTTAATACAGATTGACATAATACTCCAATTCCGGAGTTCCAATCTTCTCTGAGTGCATGTCACCACCTTAAGTTGGTTGTTTGTGGCAACGAATCAAAACTGGCCCTGTGCAGGTATAGAATAGGGTCTAGCGGTTATTCGGCAGAAATCCCGAAGCATATTCTCCACCAAAGACTCAAGCTGCAACCGGTTTAACGATTATGTAAATGTGAATGGTCTGAACCGAAATCGACTGACTCTGTGACATGTTGCTTCATTTAAATCTGAAGAATATCCACGCTTCATTAAGCAGTTGAGGCTTGCTCGCCAGCACCATTTTTTTTTTTGAAATTGCAAATTATGTGCCTTAAATAAGAGGAGAAAACAATCAGGATCATCAATTTATCAGATAAAAGATTTGCATTCCACCCGTTCACCGTTGCCCTTCTATCTTTCATAATTGCTGCAAAAAAATAAACGAAGAAGGGATTTGAACGAAAAATATGCACCTAAATCTAAGAGGAAATCTATGCAGCTAGGTGTTAACTGAGTTTAAACTTTTATCCAACTTTTGAAGGCCCTAATAAGTTTATCTTCGCATAGAATAAGAAAAGTGGAGCTAACTGATGACCACCTATCTAAATAATAAATGTAGTCATCTGCTCGTTGAATGCTTGCACATCAGCACTGCGTAATGGTGTTCCTGGGACAATGGTCTTTCTGTCAAGGTGTAACGTAGCCGATCAGCCCCTGAGGAAAGCCTTGTCATTTCATCCAAGCATAGATTCAATGAACGTCCTTTCACAAAAGTCAGTCTCACAGTGGAAGTAAGAAGTAAGTATAAACACTAGACAGTGAATGATTATTTTTAGTTGTAGAGATGGATTTCACATGTTTGACTACACATTAGTGCATATGATCTTTTGCTAAGTTAGGGCTTTGACCCATTTATAATGAGCCAGTTCTTCTCAGGAAGAAATTGGCTTGAAAAGACAACAACTGTCTGCATCAGCTGATTTTGATGTCGTTCAGCATCGACTATGCGGCTATATAAGCTTACCGCAACTGCGACACAGTGTAAGCCAACCGCTCTCGCGGAACTGGCGGATCGAGTAACAACGGACCTTGCCCAATATCACTTCAGACACGACCATGGTGTTCCACTCAGCTAAATTAGCAAAACGCGAGCACCTCGAACTCGAGGCAGTCAGAAATCCAGACCGGAAAACACGTCCTCGATGCGAATGTGACGAGAATGTAGGGGAACAGTTACCTCTGAAGCATCCGAGTTCAGTAAAAGGGCCCCGCTAGCTACTCAGTATACTGTTCAACTCCAAACTTCTGTGCATGCCTTTACTGTTACTTTCCAAGCTCTGCGATGTGACAGCTGTAGCATGTAGGTACTCAGCCGCAACAGTGTACGTCGATGCAAGTAGAGACCTAATAATGTGGCGCGTTTGCCACTGATTTACGCGACAGACTTGGAACTGGTTCGGAAAATAGTGAAGAAATGAAATTTCTAGGATGAATCATCCTTCTTTTTAGTTGCGAGCGAGACTCAACATCATATTCAGACCAATTAACGCCTAATTTAAAAAAGGAACCTAACGCCTCAAAATCTTGTGTTCGCTGAAGAGGACGTCAACGAACATGACCGTCTGGAAAGTTGATTTATGGATCCGTGAATGCCAATATATCAGGCTGTCTAGAACGTCTATTTAGTGTAATCATCGAGTTATGTTTTGCTTTATCACTCAATGGAAAAGAAATAAGTCGAAGCCAAATTAATAATTATTGCTAGGTTAGGTCTCGATACACTTACTCAATTCTACCTGGTTGGAGAGGAGTTGAATTTCGTTGCATTATTCATATCGAGCATATCCTACCGAAAAAGTGGAGGAAGACAAAAAATCAAAAGTTTTTGTGCTTGATGGGACTCATGATAGAGGTTTTTTTTTCACGATGTCGCCACAACTTAATCGACCCAATCGTTCTCCTAATGCATACCTGATTCACAAGGGTTTGCGCATAAACAAGTGCACATTAAAATTGTATTGAGATGAATGAAAGCTCGTAACAACCGGTAAGATCCAAGTTTGTACACAATGGCTTTCATGAAATGCATAAAGTGTCTTCTTCAGCTCACAGTACTTTTAGTATAATGCACGTGTCGCCGAGGGCTACCCTCTATCAAGCACTGAGCTACCCTCGATCAAAACAGATATGAATATGTATAACACCGAATTCAAGATATTGAACTTGAAATTTTGGGTGATTTGAGAAAATGACCAACTATTTGCTTTGGTAACGAAGTGAAAGGCAAATAAAGCAAAACTGGTGAGGTAGTAAAGTATGGCGATTACTAACCATTATTCTATAGTGGAGGGTCCATTCAACCCAGCGGGCACCATACTATGGCCGAAAAGATTGAAGCTTCGCAAAAGTGCCGATTAGATGAGAATTTTCATCGAGCTGGTCAGTGAGTAAGCAAGGTATGGAGTTCATGTGACTAAAATATCTTGGGTCGATGGGCGTCCTCTCGTCTAAACAAGGGAGGGACTTCAGTCGCTTAGTTGTGAGCTTACAAGGTGCGACTCCAGCTTGAACGCAAATTACTCATTAGTCTTAGGTGTTCTTGTGCCTCACGCGTAAGGCGAGTCCATTCTGCAGATGGGTTTCTTATCTCTGCTGTGCCAAAGTAAGCATGCCGTCTTTCAGCTGTTAGCATGCCGTCTTTCAGCTGTCAGTGTGTTAGACTTAAGTGGCTGCATAGTTCGTTTCATGTTTTAGTCCAGCCACAAGCCATTCGCGTGACCGGGGAGCTGCAGAAGAGGATAGTTACCAACCAAGGCCCATCATGCAGTCCCCACATCCTCCTGTGGTGGATCGTAGCCAGCAGGCCATGACCATGGCTCTTTTCCTAAGTTGGAAATGGAAGACAGAATTTCCCTAAATTTGAAGGAGTTAGTTCTACGGTAGGGTCGGTGATAATGAGGTGCAAGACTTCACCTAGGCTGCCTAAGTTGAGAAGATTAATGATGATGATCCGCACCAATAACGCAAGTACGCGTGCAGCCGAGGTCTGAGTTAAAGGCAGTGTCTCACCTCATTTTCGATTTTCGGATATCAGGACGATCCGAACGCTGAGTTCAACAATGTCTGTGATTCCTGATAAAACTGTCGAAAAACCCTTTTTTGAGGGACCAGTCCAATTCGGCGCGGAAGAGTTTCTCGGAATGGAAGTGCATTTCTTGCAATACCCCTCAGGTGATCTCACTAATCGCACAGGTGGTGTGCCTGTGCCAAGGCGCGAGGCGCCTCGTACACCTCAGGCACACCGGCTCAGAATTTGGCCAAATTCTCAGCCGGTGTGCCTGAGGTGAGACACTGCCTTTAAGAAACTGATGACACAAGCAGAGAAGGCCTAGTACGACGTCACAGGAATGGTCGGGGCAAGGAAGCATCGAGCACTAGACACCGTTTGAAACAGCATTAAAGAACACTTCCCAGGGTCATACTAAAGTAAAAGAGTAGGAGGAATTCGTGTGCTCGTCAAGACAACGTTGGTCATGAAAATAAATCCTTTGAAGGAACTAAGCACCGGACCGGATGTCTACGATTGGAACGATATGGATCAGCTCTAGTCACCATGACCTTCATCGCTTACGCTTTAACATAATGCTACGGCAATTTTTTTTCGGAGAACTAACAACCGGATCGAAGTCTACGATTAAAGTGTTAAATTTGGCGTCGAAAGTCGCCTATGCTCTAACATCAAACCACAGCAAAAGCATTCTACAAGTCCTTGGCAGTGGCGGACGCCGAAAGTGGGCGGGAGGGGAGGCGTGGGAAAAAAGTGGGGTCTCCGCCGTTTTGGGGACCCAGGCGGAAAATTAAATTAATAATAATATTGATTATAATAATAAATAATCAATGGGAAGTTACATTAAGAATAATAAGAAAAATAAACAATCCCTTATATAAAGAATGGTAGCGTCCTGATTTTCATTTTGCAGACGGAGAGGGTCCGTCTGTTTCTCTAACCTTTCATCACATGAAAAGACGTATAGACAGTGATGGAGGGTGGATGCTCAGGTTTGCGACGAGAACCGATTAATGGATACTGCGAAACGAGAGTGCGCAGACAGCGCCTTAGGCTAGATCCTCGCGGGACCTGCGATTTCATAACCGCCCCATTCGCACCCAATGGAGTGAACAAATCCCTCATGACCAATTCGCTGCGGGACCGCGTCTAGCAGTCTCACAGCCTCCGGATGAGATAGTGTTTACAAGAATATACGGAGCAGGACAACCACTGTTGAGGGCAATGACACTCTCTTCGATGAAATCCGTGCGCGGCCTGAGGGTCCTATGCGCAGGACTGCGGTGACTTTCGTAGCGCCCTCTCGCATGGGCACGTTCTTGTCGGAGTATATCAGTTCCAGTCTGGACACTCACATGCGTAGAAAAAAAGCGCCGTCACAGGTCACTGTGACATTTCTTGTGACCAAGTATGTAATTGGTAAAATTTCTTGATAACTTCTTAGTTCTTTCCATTGCTCTCAAAATTTAGAAAGGGTACGGATGCAGCGATGGGCGACAGCTGTACCATGGGCCAATAGTGCCAGGATGCGGCTATGAAGATGGAGGAGGGGTCCATTATGGCCCAGGTTCGAGGAACGCCAAGGTGCCCGTCCTCTGATGGCACATGGCTCTACTTTGACCTAAAAAAAAAGTTCGAAGAGCTCCAGGATATGGTCTCGCGAATGGAGCAGGGGTCCACTGTAGCCCAGGTGTGAGGATCGCCAAGGTACGGGTTTACCGACAGGGGTGGGTCTGCTGTGGCTCGAAAGTTGAGGGATCTCCATAATACGGATTCGCGGATGGAGGAGAAGTCTGATGTGGATTAGAAGTGTGGGGGACGCCAGGATACGTGCTCACGGATGGAGGAAGGCCCGCTGTGGCCCAGATGTGAGGAACGCCAGGATGCCGGTCCTCTGATGGCACATGGCTCTGCTGTGGCCTAAAATTTGGGAGAACTCCAGGATATGGTCTCGCGGATAGAGGAGGGGTCCACTGTGGCCCAGGTGTGAGGAACGTCAGGATACGGGTCCACCGATGTACGACGGGTCGACTGTGTGCTGATAGTTAAGGGAACGCAAGAATATGGGTTCGTGGATGGAGAAGAAGTCCAATATGGCTTAGAAGTGTGGGGGACGCCAGGATACCGGTTCACGGATGGAGGAGGGCCGATGTGGTCCAGGTGTGAAGAACGCAAGGATGCGGGTTCGCGCATGTAGGATGGGTCCGCTGTGGCCGAGTGTTGTGGAAAACACCAAGGTGGAGATTCATCGACGAAGAAAGGAGCGCCTGTGCCCATTAATTTGGAAAACGTTCTAGGATACGGGTCTGGAGACGGAGGATTGTTGCATATGGTCCATTAGCTGGGAACACGCCAGGTTACAGGTACGTCAATGGAGAATGGGTCTTCTGTTGTCCATTGGATGGGAAACCTCCACGATTTCGGTCCACCGAAGGACGGAGGATATACTGGCGCACTATAGTGTGCAGAACGCTACGGTGAGGACCCACAGATGAAGGCGGGATCCCTGTGCTTAAAATTGTGAGAAACGCCAAGGCCACATCGATGTGCGCCGGCGCTAAAATGACGGGAAGGCGCGATGTTTCGATGAGTGAGATAGATGTTCGTAAGCATCCCAAAATGCTAAGAGTGATATCAGCCTTATGCAGCGAGTTCACTGCTCTTTCACTGATTGCTTCATCTCCCATTTCTTCTTTCTTTTTTGGCATGAGTGTAATTTTGCTTCCCACACTCTTCCTAACTATCATTTGGTTCTCAAGCGACCACCTCCCCTTAGATATCCATGCAGGCCCTTGTCTGTTGG
>KN726135.1:72816-86352 GCA_000816745.1 Ancylostoma duodenale
CCCCTATTCCCTCGTCCGACCGCCACCTCTTCACGACCCCCGCCCCCCCCCCCCCTCCTCTGTTCTGTTCCCCCATGTTTTCTCTGTACACCGAGCAGTTTCAAGGAAGAAGCAAAAGAAATGTATTAAAAGCCCAAAACTGGAACCAAAACAATCTTGAGGTCGATATGCATTCTTTCTTATCCGATCGGACCAGAATCTCTGCAAGAACGATCACGTCACTACGTGTCACAACAGGCCTATTTGGCAGCGCGAGAAATCGGTTTCAGCGCGCCCACGGGTTCGATTCCCGGCACAATCAGAAAATTTTTGCACGGGTCGGAATCATTTCAGAATTGAGCGTGAAGTAGAGAGGGTGGAAACGTTTGAAAATGAAGTGTGGGAAATGAAATCGATCGATCGCACATGCAAGAATTCGCCTGCAGGATCCGTCAATTCATGGAAAAGTAGGGTGAATTAAACCTCGTGCTGAAGTAGATTAACGCGAAATCCGCGAGCGCTTTTCTATGTGGTCATAGAAGACAATCAGCTCTATCTTTTCTGAAAGTTTCACTTCTCTGGGTCCCCTTTTTCGGGAGCTTGATGGGAAATCGATGGGAAATTGGGCGAATTTCCCATGGATTTCCCATCTAAATTGCTGGAAAACGAGCGAACTTTGTGGAGCCAGATTCTGTACTCAAACGGGAAATTTCCTCATCTAATACTCATATAAGAAAAGTTTCCGTGATATCTGCAAATTGCTTCCCAGCGATTTCTCAAACAGATTCACTCCATCTTCAGCATCTGTTCAGATTGCGAGGTTTTCAGTTCTTCAACTCCCATGAAGAAAATTCGCCTTTTACCGAAATTTCACTACCTTTACGTAATAGAGCTCCAAGCACTCATTCTTCTCCCCCATTATCGCACCCCAATATTTGCTTCTGCTCGAGTGAGTTAGATGGGAAACTTCCCTTTGGAGATCCGAAAATTCAAAACATTTCCCATCGAGCTCCCAAAAAGATGTGAAGAGCTAGAAATCGAAACTGCAAACGATCGATCTCGCTACCCACGCTCTTTTACATTTCCACCCTCTTTACTCCATATTTGATTCTGAAGTGATTCCGACCCGTGCAAAAAATTTTTGATCGCGCCGAGAATTGAACCCGTGGGCGCGCTGCCGCCGGTTTCTAGCGCTGTCGAACAGGCCTGTTTTGACACGTAATGATGTGATTATTCATGTTGGCAAAGGTGGGCCCTCATTTGTTAGAATGTCACAAAACGATCAGAAGTTTCATGTTACATTCCTTGGTCAAGGCACCCCGCTGCCTACCCCGAACCACCCGCTCCAATACGACCCCCCTCCCCCCCCCTTCCCACACATCTCCCATACGACCCCCTCATGGGAAATTCCCATCGGACGCTTGACCCTGTTTCGAGTTCTTATTTACACTGTGTCGGTTACAGCAGATAGTTCACAGATAGATACTAGGTTCATCTGAAGCATATCCTCGCGCAGCGTTGAGAGTGACTAGCCATAATACGTCCCTGTGCAGTTAGGAAGCGCGGTGGCAATAAACAGGGGTATATCATTGCATCAAAAAGTAGCTTTACATGTTGATATGTGAGGAAGAATCCTCGAGAAAGGAGGTGCTCATGAAGTCCGAAGTTGACCAGGTGACCAGACTGGTACAACACACACAACTCATAAGGAGCATTTCTCATTCAAGCTCTCTTAATTACTATTTTCGTTTCTGTTTTAATTTACTAAGGATTTCGTAGGCGTGAACATTTGCACATACCTCAAGTGGCTGCCCCACCCCACTTTCTAGCGACCCGTAGGGGCGCTAGTTAAAAAATAAACTAACACAAGATTTTTATCTGTGCTGTTAAGTAATTTCGAAGATTTGGCGACTCATTCTCGGGAGGGGGGGGGGGGGGCCGCCACTGGCCCTTGGAGATCTACAGGCATTTGTAGAATCACGCCCTTCTGCAGCGAAAGATCATACCTTCTACAAGGCCATCGCTGGTGACCCCACTGCCAAGAGTGGCCCCAGAACTCGCTTGAAGTAATCCACATTAATGTCCATCACTACAACGAATAGTAGCTATGGGTAATGGCCTTAAAAGTTCGCCTTGGCAAATAAACTGTCCATAAGAATTTACATTTTCAAAAACAGTCCTCTCTACGCTGGACAAGGAATCACTGGGTGCAGAAGGTGGGCCCATTTCTAACACTAGATATGTCAGTGTTATTCGGAAGATCTATGAAGAATTTGACGTTGGCTCTTCTCCCAGAAATTCTTTCTGGCACAGAGTAGAGAAAAAACTGCAGAATACGAAGATTCATGCTCCAAAATCCTGGTAATTTGGGAAGTTTCTACTCCGTCTGCCGCTACTGAGAGTGTGCATATATCGATAATGTTGACATGGGCAACAATTCAAGAAATGGTTGTCCAAGTTTTGACAGCAGACATTTTGAAAATGCTATGGAAAAATAAGGTAAGACAACCGGGACTTTGCTTCTAAGATCTCTAACTATACAGAAGCACGCTCTCTCCATTAAAAAGTCTCAGTGTTTCAAATGCACATCGTCGCTTTGGATGTGGATGTTACCCTGGTATTTTCACAGGCATAACTTGATTTAATGGCAAAGACACCCAAAAACCCACATTCTTCATAAAGTCCGAGACGTCATCGAAATAGCGGCGATTAAACTCGTCCGTGTTACGAGCGAACACATGGTAGGACCTGAAAAAGATAGGTGAATCAACCAGTCACCTAATATGTACACCAAGATTTCCTCCAAATTTGAGAGATTGAACTTCCTCCTAAAGTCGTTATTTTCCAATAATGTGTTCCATACCAGTGGAAAACGGATTACTCATCTACAGAAGCTTTTCACCAGCTTCGTCAGAAATGGCAAGATGCGTGGTGCTTTACGGGTAAAAACAGTTTTCAGCCGACAGAGAGGCAGCCTCTTCGAAGCGTGCTTTGCCAGGTGTCCCGCTTGGGACTTGAAGCCAATTGAAACTCCTTGGAGGATCAGTGCCTTGCACTGCGTGACACCGTCCTGACGGTCTATACAATGTCACAGCGTCTTTCTGGTGTACCCTTCAGATGAGCTGCTGAGCAAAAGGGACCCAAATGCAAAGACAAAGTAGTCCTGAACCACGATTTAACCGAGTCCAATGCTAGTAATATCGTTGGCTTTGATGTCCTGAAAACCCAGTTTTGAGCACCCTGTTGAGCACATTCATGATTTGCATAAATTATGCCCTCCGACGCAGCTCAACATCGACCGAATATCAAAAGAAAATTGTTGTCTTTGTTACTGACTTCTGAGCCCTAAAACCTTGTCTTCGAAGCTCGCAACATTCCTCGTCGGCTAGTGTCTTTAGAGCTCAAGACTTTATAGTGGAAGAGAATTGCTTTTTATTCTCTTCCATTTTAATGCTGGGTAGTTTTGTGTGGTGCTAACACGCTTACGCTGAGGAGTCTCAATGATGCATGCAGTTCCAGCATCCTTCGTTCAGATCCCGTCTCGATCCTGTAGATGTCAGGGAACCACGCACAAAGCTCTCCTTTTAAAGAGGATAGTACAGTGATCGTCGATGGAGCTGCCGAATTTGGGGACACGAGCGTACGCAGCAGCACGAAAGCACTGCACTGTGGGGGCTCTACCTTGTGCTGTCGAAAGGGCTTCTCATAGTCATATTTAATGTCTTTTTCCTTATGCATACGACTGAAGAGAGTATCTGGGAGTTGCCTCATGTGTGTGCATATGGTTTTATTCTAAGAAGACTACTCAGGAAACTATCTAACCTGCAGGCATTTTTTCCGGATGCCTCCGCAAACACAAGATATTCGTGTCGATTTACGTCTGATGGACCCGCTCGTACCAGACACACTACAATTGAATTTAGTAAATGTCACCCTGTGAAGGATACAAATGCAGTGAGGAAACATACTCTCAGTGTGATATTTGTCCGTGTCCATCACAATAAGGTTGTCGTCGACGGATGATACGCTTCCCTTCATCTAAATGACAAAGCGATGAAAGCCACATGCTTTTTATTGAAGGCGATGTTGCTACCAGCCGAAGAAATTAACGCAAACTATTCAGATGCAGCTTTTGTTATACCGCCCTTCATATTCCTAGTGGAGTAAAGCAACCTGCGTCATCATGTTCAGAAGAGTTCGATTGTTACTCATATACATATATCAATGACGCCAACGATACTGTGCTCGCAATTAACAGAAATGGGAATCAAAGTCACTTGCAACGATGGTGCAGGGTGCCATACTCCACGGTGAGTATAACAGCAGTCTTCGAGAACATTTATTGGAACCCCGGCGGAATGAAAGAGATTGAAAATCGTCCAAAGTTGAACGAATTTGAATGGCTGGTTCGTACAACAGAAATATTTGACGACATCAAATATTTCAGCTTAGCATCGGTGTGAATCAATGTAAGAAACCTCGCAGGTGGAAAGCACTCTACGATGGAGTGGGAACTAGTCAGTGTGTCACTCTGTTTGCAACACCGTCAGTATCCTTCGAAGACGAAGACCAGCACAGTAGTTGAACTGGATACGTCCTACACAGTTAGTAAACTTGTAATCTCGCGTACAAACACGCTTACACACATGCTAAGACAATAGAGAGTATAATCTCCCGTTTGATCTTGGGAAAGCCGCGCAACCGCCCTGCGGGCCCTGGAATCGATGTCGTCTACCGCTGGAATGCTATTTCTAGGTGCCTTTCTTCTCGATTTGATGGTCATTTCCCGTACCGGGTAGAGAAGCTGCTAGGAATAGCATAACGGTAGCGGACGACATCGATTCCGGTACGTGCAGCGCAGTTGCGCGGCGTGCTTCTTGAGGCCGCTGGATGACCGCCGCCATCGACGCTTACTGTACGCAGTCATTGTGCTATAACAAATCACAATAGTTGTTCAGCACTTGCGAAACTAGCCGAGCGAAAATACGAGAGTAGAGCGTCCCTTGCCCACTCACAAAATCGGGCAGAATTCGGGTAAACGGATGGGAATATACAAATATCCAAAAGCTAGGTCTGCGTTATATGCTACATTATGCAGAAAAATCCATGCATGATGGGCGATGTTTCCTTGCCAAGTCATAATACTGGACAAGAACACCGGCGACAAGACAAATCGTACTGGTTCCCGTTGAGTTCAATAAGGGGGTCTTTGATGATCTTTCATGCAGCCTCATAGCTAACTAGAGGTGAGAAGGTCCACCTATACTTAATGGCATCTGACATCACTTTCACTAGATTGACATGTTCGTCTATGACACATTGGAACCGCGAGGACACTCTTCCAAGGTACAACCAAAAAAGAAGAAATAGAAAAAAGGCGGTGAGGAAAGGTGGGTCCGAACAGGAAGGCAGAGCAAAGAAGCTGACGAAGCGTGGACACGCATCGCTCGAAAATTCGTTCTGTTACACCAAAAGACACACATTCTATTAAGGGTTCCTTGACCTATGATAAAAAAGAACAACACTAATTGGCTGGTCCAGCGTAACCAAATAATTTTCACATAGTTTTCGGTTAACTGTCTCATCGATCAAATTCATGGGAAAACAATGGAAATAGTGAGTTTAAAGTTCTATATCTAGCTACAATTATTTAAATTGTTAACTTTATTAGCCTCTAATTATCTAACTGCTTATTATTTATCTAACTGCAGCGGAAACGACAACTGTTTTGAAATTTTCGACCGAATGTATGTCAGAGCTGCGGCCTCAACTTGAAGGAACGAAGGGCAGGCCCTCCGCAGAAAGAAAATCATATAATTCTCTCACCTCATGCAGTTCATAGCCTTCTGAGTCATCTCTGTAGAACATGTTCAACTCAGCTGTTCCTTTGGAGTAACGACCCACTGAAAGATAAAAGGCTTGTTGCAATTCTGTTTTGGCTAGGCAGAGCTACGTTTTTCCAGAGATTTTCCTCAAAAATTTGGTCACCTTCCAATCCAACACAAGCCGTTGTCTTTGAGGTCATAGTGGTTTTTCCATTGGTAGCCAAAGCATTTTCCAAGTTAGCAATTGTTCCGAATGTTCTCCTAATAACATGGGGATTCCCATACATCTAAATTTGGGGAGCCTGAGAACAGTTCATGCAAAAGAGATCGCTGAGGAAGGAACTATTCCTTCCTAAAAAATCGAGTTCACTAGTGAGCAGTTGTGTCAGACCTGAGTCCATGCTCCTTCCATCATTTTAAAGTCATGCGGAATGCACTGAGAGCAACCTCCATTACCCATCAACCTTGAAGAAGTTCTCGAAGAAGGCGAGTACGTGTTATGTTTGACCTTCCTGGAAGCATACTTAATTCTGGTTCATTTTCAGAAGCAATCAGTAGTTGACTTACCTTTTGAACTCGTCCATAGTTTTGAACACACCTTTGTCAACTGCTGTTTCTTTATTTTTTACGAGGAGTTTTTTGAGAGACCTCAAAACAAACAGCGTTGAATTATCCCTAGTCATTTCATTTGAAGGTGATGAACTCTAACCTCAGCGTTTCGCGTTCTTCATCTGTCAATTCACTTGCATCTGTGGGCAAGTCAATTCCATACTTTTCTTTGAAGTATTCCTTAAGATGCTGGTTGTTGGTAATGACGTCGTCATCGGAGAAACCTAGGGGCTATTATTAATTTACCACCAATCAGTACTGATTATAAAATAAACAGACTTCGTTTGGGAGCTTTTGGTTCGTGGGTCTTGACTCCGTGAGTTCGTGTGAGCACCTGGAACAGCAATTTGCAGAGATCGCCATGGGACCTCCTCTGTAGAAATCGAATATTAACCGTGAACTTGATAAACATACTCTTCCGCCAACAGTGTTATCATTACCAAGGCTATCAGAATTGCCGTAAGAAGACTTCATCTGCTTCAGTTGCTCGTTGATTACGTCCTGTTGCTGCTTCTGCATGAGCAGCTGAAATGAAACTCTCCTGTTTCACCCCCCTAATTCTACATCATCACGAGGAACTGACCGCAGCACCGGCTTGATGGTCAAGCATCGCCTGTTGGTACCTTCGTTGGTGATCGAGGTATTCCATCTGTTTTGCACTGTATTGTGTCAGCTCAGATTGGTGTCTGGCTAATTGCTGGAAGTTCCCATTTTTCATCGGAATCATCCATTTCTAACTACATTAAAACCAATACCGCAAGATACTGCTGGTTGCGGATGGCATTGAGCGCTTCGGGAGAACCATTTCCACCACTCATCAACATTGGAATATTGGGCATGTTCAACGCACTCTGCATCATTCCGTCTGAGAGACCTTGCGACGAACTCGGTAGCTGCTGAGACAGATTTTCTAACTTAGATCGAATGTAATTCGACACACATCGCATCATGCTCATCATGGTTCAGAGCCTTTCCGTCGTTCAAGTTACTACGTGTCCCAAAGATTCGTAAGAAAATTCAGACTAGGCCGTATCAGACAAGGCATTTGTGGATACGCGACATGCACGAGCGCTGTGAGTGAAAGTGGAGCGGTTTCATGTGTTTACACACTTTTTCACCGTCGGATCTGTGGCAGCACCCTACCCGGTTCCATCGTTTTTTCTTAAAAACATGAAATACGATGCACGGATGATATGCATCGTTCATCCCTTCCCAGTGTTGCGTACTTAGCTGTAGGAACCTTTTTCTACATGATTAAGTACATGAACCCATCTGGGTTGAAATCTATTACGTTGTAACAAAAGTTCCCGCAGCGTCAATATTTCCAAAAAGGGAATAATAAAAAGTGGTCGTCAGACACTTTTCCAGCGGAGGTTTAATTCCATTGCGATGAAAACCACACGAAAACGAAACGAAGGTATAATTGCAGGTAATGGACTTTGGCAAATCAGCTCTCACAGGTTGAAAGCTTCTATGATATGATATGTAGCAATTGATTGGGGTCAGCTGTGAGCTATGTAATGTGCGACTGGAAAGTGAGAAATTCGCTTCTCTACTGAGTTCATTAGCCCGACTGAGAGCACGCGCTGCAAGGAGGCGAGATGCCACGATTTTCGCCGAACGCTTCAGGCTTGAATCAAAATCCAGTTGATTTCTGTGCTTAAGGAGGTTGCTGGTCCTCCTTCAGATACTTGTTTTTGTATTCACTGAAACTAAGAAAAATCGGCATCGTCAGAATTTTCAGAGGCGCTTTTGTTCGGTGCTTATTTTTGAGATTGTACAGCTCAGAGCATGCTCTAACTCTGATAACTGTGCGGCACGAACGCAGCCCGAACGGAGTAATGCGTCGAGTAGAAACATTAGCAGCACCTCCTCCCAGCTGCTCATATCCTCTCCTCGACTGCTGTCATTCTTCAGCAATTGTTTCCGAAAGGATGAAGGTTTGAACAGCAGATGAGAGGAGGACGGCAGCAACTGGGAGCAGTTGCTGCTAGGGTTTCTACTCGACGCATTACGCAGTTCGGGTTTCGTGCTGCACAGTTATCAGAGAAAGGTGCTGTCTTTGGGATAACGCCCATAAACCATGCTTTGTGTGGAACTTTCCTTTGAAATGTCTCCCTACCTATCTATTGTCCCAGAAAATATCAACGAACACGGTTTTACCTAGAAAATATCTAAACATTGAACGTTCAAGCACTATTCACAACGTTTGGATAGTTTTCATATTCATGGCCCAAAATGGTACTATGACCTAAGCCTTAAATAGATTACCGTCTTTGGAGAGTAGTTTAGACAATAGCAAAAGGTAAACAAGAGAATAAAAACTCTATGCCTTCACTGTGAATGAAGCTACTGTTAAGTTTAGAGAAGGTATGTTTTAACAGCAGTTTTGTTGAACAAATGACGGCTGCTGCCCGAGGATGAATACGAATAGGGTGCTTTTTCTAACCCATTTACGACCGCGCCGTTTTCTGCATGTTCCTACATGCGGTCATCTTTTGCATTTTTTCCTTCAGATTTTCGATGAATTTCCTAGAATCTATCGTCGCGATCGCATTGCCTCATATATGGATGAAAACAATAGAACCTAAGGTTGAGTCCGCTTGGATGAGGGGCTGGTGCGAGTCGCGGAGAGCCGCGCAGTTGTGATTGAGTTAGTAACAAAAACCTGACGAAATACGAAAGTGATATATGTGTGTGGCGAGAAACGAAATCAAAAAATAAAACGAAGACGCATTTCAGAAGCCTCTGCTTCTAAATCCGCGGGATACAGAGTTTGGCACATGTTATACATGAAAAGACAGCCGTGAATAGCATAGGCAGGAATAGAAATTCTTCTACCACTTTGGACAGTAATTTCTCACAAACCTGTGGCTGTGGAGAATAGGAGTTTGGCACCTGCGCCTGGTAGGCGAATGGATTGGAGGGGTTCTGTTGTGACATTTGTGGTATCGCATTGTAGTCGGCTGCTACTTGGTGACCTTAAACTGCATTACCTCTTAAAATCAACAGGCAACTCATATAGTTCACGAAGTGCTACTACAGTGGCCATTCGAACCAGGGCTCTTGGCCAGAACTCACCAGAATAGTTATCAAGTGAAGCTTGGAGAGGAGATACTGGTGCACGTCTGACCTGAGAAGAGAAGCTAGCGGAAACGATTCCATTCTTATTTGAGATTCTAGTAAGCACACAAGGAGGAAAAGTGCTCCAACAAAAAGAAGAATTGATGGAGGGAATGTACAAATGCCCAAAAAATATGGAACGACTTGATGAAATGCAAAGCAGGAATTGGACAACTGAGGCCCTCACTAAGCTCGAGAAGGGAATAGGTATCAACCTCAGCAGTCTTCTTTTCGGCACGATCCATTTCAGGAAACATGGACTTCACGAATGCTCCGGCCAAATTTACTGCTAAACGGTCCACAACTGCAAGGAAAAATAGTGCTATATCTCTCCATGGATCTTCTCTGAATACTACAACTAATAGCAGCTCATGAAGCTTTTTTTTCAGTGAGAGAAACAAAGTAGAGATAAACATACTTTTTTCGCCTTTAGATTCTGTACTTTCTTCCTCTTCACTGCTATGATGGTGCCTCTTTGCTGAAGCACAAAGGAAAACTGCGAAAAGCAGCAGTTTCATCCTGAAAAATAGCACGTCACGAATAAAGAAATAAAGCGTGTTGGAGCCTTGGAAGAAATGAGAACAGCCAACGTGCTGGCCAATGTTCAAATTAATCATACAGACTATTTTTTTAGTAGAAAAAGAGATGAGGCCTACACATCCAACTCGATGTGAAGGGAAGAAATCTTAATGAATGTAAGACATGGACTGTAAGATTTTCCAGTATGCAGAAATTAGAAAAGCCTTAAATTTATACCTGCTTCAACTAGCGAACCTCGTTTTCATAGATGTTTCAGATAAGGGTCAATCATTTGAAACATTCATCAAGAATCTCAGGTTTACTCTCAAATAAGCTATACTCCCCAAGCAGTTACAAGGACAGCACTAGTTTGAAAAATGGCTACGCCAAACAGCAAATCTAATTTGTGGGACTTCCTGGGTGCACAGAACAGCAGAACACAGAACTTCTTAAGAGGATTACCCGTAATAAGTGGCGTAATGAAAGTAGAAACGTGCTTAGCCTATCATATCATGTTGTGATGCGAAGTTGCGAGAAGTGAAAAGGGGGCAACAACGACGAATGCAGGTGATATGTGATGAACACGGCTGACCTCTTTTCTCACAATGCAACCATATCCTGGTCATCTCTGGAATTCACGTCAAGCTCGAAGTCCGATCGTGTGACATCGATCCGATAAAGGACCGTGCTTTGAAACGATTAGAAAGACTCCTGATTCCACTCCGTGATGAAAGGAATGGTGAATACTTGTTGGGCTAGTATGAAAGTTGTACACGACAGACACACCAGTTAGGGTTTACAATAAAAAGGATATAAGGCAGTCTGTCTCGCCAAACGCAAAAATGTTCCCTAAGGTAGTGATGTTGGGAAATTTATGCTGGGGATGGTGTTTTCGACAACCGTCACTTCAAATTTGGGTGGTAGTGATTTGCTCGAAAGTAGCAATTGATAGACAACTTTGAGTAGCATCTAAATCTGACTTTCATAGGGAGGAAATCAGCGTCAAATCGTCACACTTCACAGGAAATGTCAAGTTCAAAACACGTGCTCTCTTAGGGATCGAACCCCAAGCTACGAGCATACATTCGCGCCCACATAACATTGGGTCACGCACTGAATAATGGATTGCTTCTCCGTTGCTTACCGATGAAATGAAATCAAATTGAACTTACACTATATACGGGAACTTATACTTCTATGCATCGATTACGAATTCCTGGAAGATGTGTGACTTTCGTCCCTCATCCATGTGATTTTCTGGTTCCGAAAGTTACTCATCAAGTATCCTAAACCGGCTCTCCAAAAACGGCTCTTGTTCGGGCCTCACGTAGCGTCGTGGTTACTCTTCCCTCTCAGCCGTTGCAGGCAACAACCGATACCATGTATGAGGCCAAACAGGGATTAGAGTACACTCTATCCGCTTCATACTTTCTAGGACACTAATAAGGTGTTAGTGTGAGTTAACATACCTTTTGAAGCATGCTTGGCTGTTTCTTCAAAGGTTCAAGGACGCAAAACGGCCTGACACGACGCGTGCGGGTGGTAACTGTCCGTAGACGTTCTGGTCCCTACTGAATGCAAGGAAGAAAATGTGTTTCTCCTCGAATAAGCGTTTTTCTTCTTAAGCCTAGAAATCAAGTGATTCAATAGTTCTTTGAGAACAATTGATGATAGGATTGTAGAGGAAAGAAAGCGCTTTCAGAAAGTATGGGGCATGCCAGAGAAAAATGGCAACGGGGTGGAGAAATTGCAACTAAAAAAAGCGTGAGGACTTATGTTAACACCTAAAAGGTAAAGGAACACTTCCAGTGCAGCTTGTACGGCGAAATTATTCCCGAAGTCCAGGGTCTTTCAAAACTGTGAATATGTTTGAGACGAAATTTTCCGTGGGTACTGCCTTTAACCGTCCTTGCCCGTACTAACACGGTTAAATTATGGGAAAACATGCCAATACGTAAAGAAAGCAGCGAGTGCATGCGTGCTACTATGCGTGTGTGTTACTTCAAGCTTGCCAAGCGATGTCATCGATGGAGCCAAATCTGACAAACTAATGGAAAAAGATTCCAGCTGATTTCTCTCACGCAGGATCGACGTGCCATCAAATATTTCTGGTAAGTATTTATGAAAGACTTGGATTTAGAATTCAGCAGATCTCGCTGTTCGTTATTTATGCTTCGAAGAACTGAAGCACCTTCCTAAGGTGCAACTTCGATAATCTCGAACAGGAGTGTGAGTTTTGTCAAAACGAGCATGTCATACGTTATCTGAAAGCGGCTTTCCTGGATTCGGAAGGTGAGGGGTGGCGTGGCTGTTTTGAGGAATCGACAACATGAGTTTTTCCTTCCTCGATAGGCAGCCCATGACGCAGTTCGGTCGAGAAAAAAAAAAAGAAATAGTCTATTCCTCAGATAATAATGACCTGATGCATGCATTTGAGGTTGATAATTATCATCGATTTGTTTAATAATTCGTTTTAGGCAACTTTTATAATTAATTATTTTACACTGGCGCCACTTTAGGACGGTAGAAAGTGCAGTGGGCCAGCCACATGAGGTATGCGCAAAAGCTTCACACATGCGAAATGCTTAGAAAATTGGCAAGTAAGCAAAACTAATCATTAGCTGAGCTCAAATACAAAATCCTTCCTATAAGTTGAGTATATTCTATGGGTCTGGCCACCTCGCCAACTTCGGGCTTCGAGCCCTCTCGTGGCCTCCCTAGCTGTGCTTGCAAATTTTTAACCACGCATATACATTTAAAGCTATTTTCCGACGCAATGACACCACCTACTCTTTTTTGTGAAATTTCTCACATGCCTATGGACCCGTTAGAGACAGCCACTCCCAACTCTGCACAGGAGTATGTTTTCACATGGCTTCAGTACTTGTGAACGATACTGTGCAATCAATGCCGTGCGAATAACCACCCGGGGTGATTCAAGCTTCATGTTGCTGAGACAGTCCGACTGATGAGCTTCTGCTTCAGTATACAGGGAGGAAGAAGAGGTGGTCCACTGAGGCACGAATGAGCGCGTAGCATGCCCCTACTCCACCGGCAGATGTGAATCATGGCGTTTCCTTTCTTCCACTAATGGGCCACGTCGGACCCAGTCTTGGACCCGCATCCTGGTGCTTTCCTCACTATTCGGCCACGGTGGACCCTTTCACGATCGGTGCACACCGGGTAAAATGGAGTTGGGGAGGGGGGCACTTGGTTTCGGTCAATAGTATGACCTGTCCTACACGTTCTGACTTGTTTGCAGTTCAGGTCACTATTGTATAGTGCTTACGCGCAATCGAAGGAAAATTTTCGAGCGCGCCCAGCATGCGGCGCGTGCGCAGCGCAGCCCCTCTCTGGGGCCGTCTGGTCGATATCGGTCATCCACAGGCATCAAACCTTCAAATTAACTTCAACCAAAGAAAAAAAAAAAGAAAACACTCATATGGGCCAAAAATCTGTCGAATGAAGGGGATCACTGCCG
>KN726135.1:86633-118230 GCA_000816745.1 Ancylostoma duodenale
AAAGAAAAATCTTCGCGCGCGCCCAGCAGGCGGCGCGTGCGCAGCGCAGCCCCTCTCTGGGGCCGTCTGGTCGATATCGGTCATCCACAGGCATCAAACCTTCAAATTAACTTCAACCAAAGAAAAAAAAAAAAAAGAAAAACAACTCATATGGGCCAAAAATCTGTCGAACGAAGGGGATCACTGCCGCAAGAGGCCGCGCACGCGCCGCATGCTGGGCGCGCTCGAAAATTTTCCGCCGATTGCGCTTAAGGGCTTTACGTTAGGACAGCTAACAAGTCAGAGCGTTCTGGACGTGTCAGCTTACAAGTCAGAATGTGTAGGACAGGTCATATTATCGTTTTATACCAAGTGGCCCCCAACTCCAGTTTACCCGTGGACACCTATCCTGATGTTTTTCTGAACTAGGACCCCGGCATATTTGCCCGTCATCAGTGCGCCCTCTTTGTAAATCTGGAGAGTAATGGAAGAGAGTTAGGAAATACGTATTATTTCTAGAAAGTTTGATCAGTTGCACAATTGGTTTCAGAAAATGTCACAACAACTCATAATGAAGCGTTCTTCGTTCGTTCATCCTATGTATTTGCTTGTACTGCCCTTCTCAAAAATAGACGGATCCTCTAGCATGGGACCTCAAAGAGAGGTGCTCAAAGAGCATATCCCAAGGGAGGAATCCTAGTGAATCCTATCGGTACGGCCTCCACGAAATGCACACATCCTCTTGAGGTGGTTATCGTCCAATGTTTCGGGAAGAATGGAGTCACTAACAAGGCTCCAGCAGAGGGGCTACGCTGCGCCGTACATTGCTGCTATGCAACGTCAATTCGTTGTAAACACAGTCTCACCAAGAAGGGCTCGAGACCGCTAGCCGCTGGTCCCATCGCGAAGTTCTGAATGCACCCAACTTCCACTACATCTATGCACCTATGACGAAACATCGGCTTCGCATCTTCGCGAGGCACAGTCTGTAATCGAGCCTCACGGCGAGCGCATGCGATCGCGTGCTAGTTCCCCCTACGCCTGCGCTCTAGAAAATTTTGTTGCACTACCATGATTTATATAAGAGGATCTCACCGCCACCCACTTAGCGAATCTCCGACCTGGTTTCCAAGCGTATAACCAAAATACCTCTCCCAAGAAAGCCCTGTTTGCCCACATACGAACGTCCGTCAAATTTTGGCTAAGCAATGTGTTCACTCCCATGTTTGCCGTGACTCCTCGAAGGAGTTGCAGCTCGACCGAAATGTACGCATAAAGGTAGATCATCTAAATACGGGGGAAAGTAGTACAATTTGTAAGAATGATTCTTGGTCTTCATCATTACTGATGATCATATAGATCTTCAGATCATCAGTGTGCATTTGCCATTCGACTCTGAATTTAAATATAGCGGCCGGCACAGCAAACCTGTAGAAAGGATAGTGGGGATGACATTCCCTTATGGAACGACCACTACGCATAGGAAACGAAGATGAGAGTTCGTTCCGTATGCATAACTGATAGGTGCAATTCTGCGAGAAATTACCTACCCGAAGAACAAAACGCGAGTGAATTTTGGTGATGTTTAACTTCTCGATCAACTCGTTGATTAGGGGTCTTATGATAGAGAGGTCTTATCGAACGCCTTTGCTGAATCAAAATAGATGACATGAACTTGTCGTTTTTTTTTTCTCACGTGCTTTTGTCCATTCATTTAAATATACAAGTAGGGCCGTTTCGATTCTCTCCTTCCTGAATCCACGTTGGTTGCGTGGAATGATGGAATTCTTAGTTCGTTTCAAAGTAGAATTCCAAGATGCTGGGCAAGATTTCTTTGAGAACTTTCCCAAATGTCCTAGTAAATATCGATGTAATGCTAAGTGGACGATAATTACTAGGGAAGGTGTAGAGACTTCTTTGGAAAGGTGTAATTAGGTGTAATTAGAGAATGCCTCCAACGATCCTCCGATGATGTAGGATAAATTGAAAATGTGTTCAAGTGGATATACAACTTGATACAGAATTTTCCTGATAAAGGTCATAGGAACAGAATTCGATGTAATCGGTAAAGAATCGGAGCACTTGGAAAAATGTTGAAGAACTCCTTCTCGTAGTACCAAGGACTGGGCTGCATTTGAGGAAATAGAGGGAAGCATGTTCTTATCCCGGTTTCGCAGGAAAGACTGTACTTAGAAACCCTTGCGCACCGGTGCGCACCCAGACACAGGTGCCAGTGACGAAACTGACCGCGGCGACGGTAGAGATCCCGGGCCGAAAAGTTCACACCTGGATTATTTCGCGCTGTCTTCGTAATGCGAAGTGGCGCCGGTCTAGGATTCTTACCGTCGCTGCAAGTAGTTCCACTATTGGCGCCGATAAATGCACAAGTGCCTTTCTGGGTCGGCAACGGTGCTTTCTGAGTAGAGCTTTTGAAATTGTTTCGCTAGGAACTCAGCTCGATCCTTGCAAGATAAGCAAGGTATCATCAACATTTATAAAGCTGTTCAGTTTTTTCTTCCATTTAACGGTTTAACTCCAATGAAGAGTAGAGCATAGAAGAGAGAGTCCTTTGATTCGATAACATTCTTTTAAACGAACGAATTAGATCTGTACAGAAGTTTTTCAAGGCATGTGTTACGTAACTTATTTTCGTTGACGTAATATTCTGTTGAGGTATTTGGGAAGCCGCATCTGTTTATCTCGAGTTTCATGTAAGGTTACAATGTTATCGGTAACGTCATGCAGAACTCCAAGAAAAGTTCCGTACAAATCATCCGCAGAAGCAGTGCAGTCAAAGTTTTTATCCAGTCAATGTTAGACAGATATTGCCCGATTAATACGTAATTGGGCTCTAAAAAGTCTCTTTTCCAACTGATGCAAGGCCTCAGCTTCGGTATGCTAATGAGGAATTCAACACGTGCACGGTCACTAGACCCAATGGGTGCGGTCACGCAACGTGACTGATGAGTTTGGTAATATTACACGGGCTTAAATCAAGGTGAGAGCTCTGTTTGGTCGCTTAGCAAACAAGCTGAGGGGAAACAGCATCGAGCATGTTAGAAGGTCGCATTAATATGCACTGCCAAGGAAAGCCACGGAAGGAGCGGATGGACGTGATCCCCTTGCACTATCCTTTTCGCTACAAGAGCACCGGCCTATAATATTCTGGTGTGGCTGTGGTGCAACTGCGACACAGTTTTTGCGCCGGAGCGGATACGGAATCGGAGCAACCCTGGCCCTTCATTGTGTGTTGGTGCGACTTCGTTTTTTCTAGGGGTGAAAATTTACACCCTAAATGATGCTGAGCTTTTGCAAGTGGCCATCGATTCTGTAACCGCATGGTCCAAAAAAATGGAATTTAGACATAACTAAAATACACTGACCATTTAGATGGAATGGAAGTAGCTCATGTAGATGAAGTTCGCAATCTAGGGTTGGTCTAATGCAACACATTGGACTTTAACCGCTACATCACTGACACAGTTTACAAGACAAGATGTCGATCTAATTTTATCCTGAGAGCCTTCAAGGCAAGAAATCCTGCCATACTTCTTAAGCTTTTCGTAACATACGTCAGATCCATGCTAGAGTACTATTCAGCAATTTGGTCGCCATCGAAAGTTTCACTGATAGATGAAGTTGAAAAAGTGCAGAAGTCTCATTTACAGGTGTTTTGCCATAAAAGCTATGCTTAGAATTTAGTACGAGGATAGGCTGAAAAAACTAGGTGCTCGCTGTCGCTGAAAGACCGTAGGCTGGTAGCGGATATCACACGCATGTATAAGTTGTTCAATGGAGAAATGTATGTTAAAATTTCTGATCTTTCTGAGATGTCCTCAGTTAACAATCTAACTAGAGGTCATATTTCCAAAGGTCGTCCTGAATATGCACGTACTAGTGCTTACAAAAGTTCTTTTCTTTACAGAGTTCAAACGTTATGGAATAGCTTTCTTGCCACGACGTTCAGGTACAGGGACTCTTCAGCTTTTAAGCTACATCTGATCCGCTTCCTGAAGTCTGGACAACTTATGATCCACATAAGATTTTGTTACATAAGCAGAGGGTCTTTCTTCGCTGCCTCTTTCGAAATATGACTGTCGTTTTTCAATCTGACTTCTCACTCAAAAACACATAGTCATTCTCACACCCTGAAGGTGTTTGCGCTGGTGCTGGTTTGTAGCTGTCTGGTTGCTCACATGCGAGGCTGAAACACTGTGGAGCGCGTCAGGTAATCGTTGTTCTAGGGGTTATAGCCAGCTAGCCTCCGCCCGTAGGCTCGCTGGTTCTTACATTTTTTGGGGCTCCATCACGTTGCGCTGCATGTTATCAGCAAAACGTTATCAGCAAAAATGCCTTCTTCTAATTTTTCCTTTTATAGTTTTTCATGTCAGTTAATCGCACAAGACCTTCCTCTTTACAATTTTCTGTCTTTTCTGCATTGACGAGGTAAATAAATAAGTAAATAGGAATGGTAGTAATTAGGCCAAAATTCCTATCTAACCGTGGGGTGTAAGTCCCACTTAAGTGCCCCTCAACACAATTTCGACTTTTGGGAATATGTTATTCATAGCCTGATATATGCTATAGCAAAGTTTAGATGGAAAATTGGCATTTAAGTGGGGAGAACTTTCCATCTTTTTCCGAAATTTCTAGCTTGCGCTTAGTAGGTGCTGATCTCCTGTTAAGTCTGACGGATTCTATAATTGGATAGTGTGCGTGAAAGGGCGCGCAATTGTGTGAGGCGCAAACACCTTACGAAATCTGCATTAAAATGTGCCCCTGGGTACATTTTGCTGCAGATTTGGCCGACACAACCGCGCTCACGTTCAACTTTTTCCTCATAACATTGGCAGTCTCATTCTTTTCCTCCTTTTTTCATTGCTTTCCTCACATTAGATGTTGGTTCCGCCGTATTTATCGAAAATATGCGAAAACATCCTGGCAGCCAATTTTGGCCGTTCTGGACATCTGAGATTTCAGCTCCAGGATTTCAGCTCAGGTTCTAGAAATGTTGTGATTTCCAGGTAAGCCTTTCCTCTCAAACATTTTGGATACGTTCTCATCCTTCATCCATTCGATTCTATTTGAAGGTTACAAAAAAAAAGAAAAACACCTGGACCAAAAGCGAAGTGTGAATTTAGGTTTTTTAAGAAGTGGTCTTCTCTGGCGTGGTCTTTTTCGTTTTATTTGTTTTTGCTTTTTATCTGATTACTCAGACATTCGGGCGTTTGGAGCGCCGGTGAACCCGCCCACTTTTGGTCGATGCACGCTTTCGGCAGGTAGTTGCGGTGGAGCGGGAATACTTGCCGAAGGTATCGATGGATCAATAGAACCTACTGTGAGTGCGCATGAGGCAGAGTAGATGCAGGTTAACCTGCACCCTGTTTTTTCCCCACTGCCACGTGGCAACCGAAGTGTATATAAGCCGGCAGACGGCTGTGAAAGCCTAGTCTAGTCCTTGACGAGTTTTACGGGACTTGTCTGGCCAACTGAGGCCCGGACGAAACCGCGGCCCAATGTACCTTTTGGCCAGACAAGATGCGTGGGGTGCGCTCGCGTGCCGACGCGGCGCGGACGGAAAATTCTGTCTCGCCGCAGATGTTCGGCTCGTCGAGCGCTAGCGCAGGGAGCACACACATGCCCGGCGAACTAATTTTTGTACTGTTTTTGTAGTCACCGGTTGCAATAGAACATGATCTGCCTTAATCCTGCCATCCCCGTAGCGGGATCACGGCAGGTCAAATGCAGGATAAGGCGCAACAAACGGCGGAATAGGCGTTTCAACTCCGCCCACTTTTGCGTTTGTTCCGCAGGTGTCATGGCGCGTGAAACTGTGTGGGCCGGCGCTCCAAACGCCCGAATGTCTGAGTATATCCCTGTGCGTTTGGTTTCACCTTCACCGTGGGCACCCATTGCCATCGCATTTTCTTAGAAATTTCCGAGAATACGCGAGAAAGTGCATACGTTGCGACTTTTCCTGTACCTACTCCTTAGCGAATTGACGTCAGCACACGCCACCATTGCGGATCATGCAGAAAAGTATAGAAGGACGATGAAGGAAGAATACGATCGTCGTCATGAAACGTCTGCATCTCAGACATTCCGCGTGGGTGATCGCGTCTACAGTCTATAAACAAAATCGGCGGACACCCGTTCTGCGGGAGTCGGTGTGCGCGTCGCGGTCGCTGTCGGGTAGCAGCCTGAGATCCTGTGGAATCGGTGCTGCTGCGTCTCCGTAAAAACGGTGATCTCCAATATCGACCGCGACGCGCGCACCCGTTCCCGCGGAACGGGTGTCCACCGATTTTTTTATAGGCTATCCATGTTGGTTCCCTTCGAAAAGGGAAAGTCCATGCATCCTAAGTTGGTTTTCCGCTGGAGAGGGCCGTATAGAGTTTTGGAGGCTAGCTCCAACTCGGCCTTAATCACTCTTATCGGGATGAACGAGGAACCGGTCCGTGTTCCGTTTGATCATCTGATCAAACTGCCATAGGGAATCGACGATACCCTGGTTACCGGGAAATCGACACGAGGACGGCCGAGGAAAAAGAATATGGCTGATGCTGTGTCTATAGTTATAACACTAAGTTTGACTGAACCTGATTTCTTACCGCACCACAATTTCTAATTTTAACCTGTTTAGAGACCGCCGTTCCTCACGAATCGACCCCTCGACCGTTGATTTTTGCTGCCTGGGGACGCGTCGACACCATGGTCAAGAGCTGCAGTGTGCGAGAGTGGGCCCGCTATCTGAGGTCGTTCCCGACCCACCGATTCCTGAACTCGTCCTCGATACTCCGTCCCAGTTCGGGCGAGGCATCACGATCATGCAGGCGACACATCTGCCGGACCACGTGAAACGCGACTTATTTCTGGATACCAGGCACATAACGATATCCGCGACAGGTCTTGTCGTCGCGTATGCATACCCTCGGAAGAAGTGTGTTCACATCGGAAGCCACTTCCGGAAGGCCATACACGCGCATGTGGAACCATATCCGCACAGGCACAACGAGGAGCCGTATAACCTGGAAGCGCTGGCGACCGTACAGATGACAATCGATACTCGCGACTGGACAACGACCGAGTGGAGCAGGCTCGAAGTGAAGAGGTAGTGGTTCTGTTACCGGAAGGATTCGAGCAGTATGTCGGTGGTTTCATCCACATGCACCAGGTCGCCTACGCTCACCTGGGATCTGCCGACTTCAGACGCGAATGGTTCGAGGGAGAAATCTCGGCAATAGTGCTGTTCACGCCCACGCACAATGCAACGGCAGACGATTGGTATTGGCCATGGATGTGGATCCTTGCTTGTGTTGCAAACGGGGCTGAACTGTTCTGTCTCCCAGGGTTTCGGGATGAAGAGACCTGGGGATTCGGGATTGATTTCGTGAGGGACTTTTGCGACGAAATCAGGATACAGCGCTTGTCGCTGATCCACCGAATACATGTGCTACTGCCCTTGGGCGATGAACGAGAGGCGGGCGCCCCGTTCAATAACGCCGCACCCCAATATGTGGCAAATAATCGGCGGTACTTGGAGTCCGCGGTTAGGGGATTCCTGAATACGACTGTAAGATATTAGAGGGCGCACGTCGTACTCCTGAGGTACAACAAAAACCCACCGCCGAGAAAACGCCAACAACGAGATGACGACTCACCGGATCAAGGCAATGCCCCACACGCGGTTATGGCGCTTCAGGAACCGGGCGGTTCAGCCCCACGACGTCAGGATCGTGTCGCAGACACAGCAGTGGAGCGGATCGCGCACCCGGGCGGTAGCCGTGGGGACCCGCCCCGACGCAACAGGAGCAGCCGGCTCCATCGTGACGTCTCTCGTCGCGAGATCGCCCTCGCTCCCGAGGTCGATCGAGGGGTAGGAGGGATCCCTCACCGCGTTACCACGGCTATCGTGAGCGGACACCACTGCGTAGACCTCATGCGGCGCACCAGCGCAGTCGTCGCGCATCACCAGAGCGCGGTCGTCGTGCAGCACCGCAGCGCGGATATCGCGCCTCTCCGCCACGAGATCGTCGATCTTCGCCATATCGAGACAGCCCATCCTCGCGCCAGTACGAGCCTTATCCACGGGACGACCACCATCACGCGTGGTACCGCGTCCGTAGTTCGCGGAGGATATCTCCATTCCCAAGGAGAGCCCCACGTGGGAATAACGGCTACGGAAGAGCACGGACGCTTTCGAGGAAGAGGAGATAGGATCCGGCTGAGTGGAGAGAGCCTAGTCGAGAAGGGAGGGGGTACATGTCAATGTTGCGGGCGGGATGAAATGTGAAAGTTTCTATCTGAAATCCCGTTTTACATGTAATCCTTCTCGTTTGCAGCCCTCCTATCATCCGTGCGTGTTTGATTTCCTTTTTGATTCCTCCTTGTACATATTTTGTATCTAATTCCCTCGCTCATTGTCTTAAAAGTGCTGTTCCCATGTATTTTGATCTGGTTCCTCTAGCTGTGTGCCTTGCAGCGTGCGAAACTCTTCTGATTGTCTGACGGACTCTCGCGCCGCTGTACTCTCTCGCCGCGCCCTAACCGGGCATTCCCAAGGCACCGCACTATATGAAGCCGCGCCGCTAACTTACAACTCTCTTGACGCTTCGGACGCTGAGGACTGGTATGCGATTTCAACATCATCACTCGTGATCAGTGGACACGCACGCAGGGGAACTGAGCGACGGGACAGAAATTGGACTTGGTGCATCTCAAGTGGTGTACCATCTTACAGGTCTTACTCCTTCGGGTCGTAGCAGTATAGCCTAGAGTTCATCTCCTTGCGGTCTCGCAAGCACTGGCGGATATCGCCTAGTTGGAGGGCTCCCCAACCTATTTTGCACCGTGTTAATAGCCTTTTAGGAGAGGGAGTTAACTTTTGCATTCCCTCTGAAGTGGCTACGTACCGTAGCCTTGAGTCTCCCTAAATCTAGTATAGAGGGGGGTACTGCACAGCGTCAGCGTAGGCGTGAGCGTAAACATAGCCGTAGAGTTAGCGCAACCGCGTCAGAGTCCGTTAGACCATTGGGGAAATTCCCACGCCACTATTTTTGCTCAGTTCTTGCCCGTGATCTCATACCACAGGGCCGGTGCACATTTGTGCCTTATTTGTAAATAGAGTGTAAATAGTTCGATTTCACTTATTCCTACTTAACCTCCTATTACTCACCTCGTGCGTTTATTTGTTCCTGTTATTCACTTATTTTATTTGTTATCTCCTATATTTAATCCTTACTTATCACTTACACCGCACGCATCTCTTGAAGCTTCAGTTTAGCATGCTTTAAAGTGTTAATAAAAGCTTTAACTATCTGGTGTGTTCCACTGGGTTCTCGAACGGTTTAGGCCGCGATTACCTAGTAGAACTTTATTGCTGACATAACATTTTGTGCTCGTTGTGTTTAAAGGCAGCACTCACGCTGAAAAAACTTTCTTTGCTTTTGTGCCATTCCTAAGGGTCTCATCGACTGGAGTGCATCTCCAAAAGGAATCACTCCAAATCTTCCAGTTACTCGAGTTATAAAACTCGTACGCATGTTCAACTGCGCCCACCATGCTCAACCCCGCCCCATTCTCTTTGATCGAGCGCGGCGTGGTTATCATTGGTATACTTGGGGCATGCCACATTTGTCCGCTGGCGCATTGTAGGCTTATATTGCAATCATATGATTTCTGATTTTTTCTCGCTCTATGTAACATTTTTACTTACACCTGAATTCTTTCTTGTGTTATGAAATTCGCTTTTATTTTTCTAGGGGAAGAAGCCGTATTTGAAGCTGTAATCAAATGGGACTAGGATCAAATTGATTGCAAATCGGTTCTCTTTCGAAACACTCTAGCGCATTATTCTATAGTTGAAACGTTTCCTTGATTTATGTTTAAACCCAAGTGTTGCTTTGTTCAAATGTTTGTGCCAACATTTTTTTAAAGCTTCATTGACGACATATTGATGAAAAAAGTGCAAATGTAACCGGGTCCGACTCATTTTTGCACAAGTTTTGAATCACTCGTCAAATGCTGTACTCTATCATTTTATTTCTTGGTTTTTCCATTTCTAGTTTGGTGATGAATGATGTTTCTTGAAGCTCTTTTTATTCTTCTTTTTTTCGCAAAAACTTTTTATTTCAGATTTCTATTGAAACAGCTGGATGCCACCAATTGTTTGGGTATTACATCTTTTGCACAAACTCACAACTGTGCACAGGGACTTCACGAAAACCTTTTTTACCCAAGTAAGTTGCGGAAGTCGCTTTCCTATTAAAACGGCAATGCTGCTTATTTAGTGTGCTTGCGTCCGTTCGTTTGCCACTTATATCTCAAAAGTTCCTCCTTTATCGCGCATACGAAGAGCCATTGGTAAACAGATGATGTTATTATTGAAGTTATTCTAAAAAACTGCTTCAGCTCAGTTGTGTTCAGATTCAAGAGTCACCCGCGTGTATCGTAATGCTATTCTCAGTCCATCACCAAATTCTCAAGAAAGAGGTCTTGCCAGGAATTGCTGCCGGTTGGGTTCGTCCTCGACAGCCTGTGCCGTCGTCGCAGGTTAGTTTCAGAACTTTGACTGGGATGGTGAGACTGACCTTACTCGAACTTACTTGCTTTGTTTGCTGAGTTTTAGTAAGGCATACCATTATTAAATGAATGTGACTTCTAAATTATATTGATGTTTTGGTTAAGTAGGTTAGGCAGAGGTATGTTCGGCTTATTCCCTGGTTTTCTTCGACTTTTCCTGCGTTTGTTATATTTCCCGTTTTTCGTTTGTTTTATTTGTTTACGCTTGAGTCTTTTCTTTCTTTTTCTTTTTGTTCATTGTTTTTATTAGTTTGGAACCCTCTCTACCCTACTGATGAGCCCCGGAGAGGGTTTTTTGTTCATATTCTTTGTGTCTAGGGTTTAGGGGCGAAACACCTGTTTTCCCAAGTGTGGGTTTTCTTTCAGGAGTTTCATGAAGAGATGGATCGTGCAACCGGTGTATGGATCATGCAAGTTGACCCAAAAGAGCAGCTATTGCTCGAAAAGGATTTTGTGATTGTTGGATGCTTTTGTGTGTGTTCATTTTTCTTTCTTTTCTCATACACTGCAGCTGAATAATGTTTGTTGAATGAACAATTTCGATTCTAGTGTTCATATCCAGGGTCAGGCATACGATGGTAATTTACCAAGGGGGGGGGGGTCGCCTCGAGGAAGCAGGGGAAGGTCGCCTGAAAAGGTAGTATGATAACAGCAAGGTAGACAAGTTTGCTTTCCATCAGCGAGCTCCAAAAAACGACCTTATGCATAAGAAACAGCAAATCTTCATCTATTGCAATGCGTTGAAACTATTTCCTCATACAAAGTATTTATGAAGTTATTCGCCTCAGATTAACATCACATTCTTAAACTTGCCAAAAATCAGGTTTTTCTTCATGGTTTTTTTCCGGTGCATATTCAAAAGCTGACAAAATAATGAATGTGATTCTGAAAATTCCACCTTTCAATGTTTCCTGGGACGAGTACTATTCCCATGGGAAACCGATAGTAAACCGCTGGTGAAATGGCAATTTCCCATCTTTTTTACCAACGAATTTCCACCCAAATTTAACCCTAATGAACCAATTTTTTAAAATATAAAGATGGGCACCAGAAAGCCCAAATCTTCCTGATAGCAGAACGTCATCGACGTCTCCGGTTTCCTTGCAAATCCCTCTGTTTTCCAGGCTGTGTCGTAAGTCAAGTAATCTGGTAGCATCCGTGAACTGAGTGGCATTGGGTCTCCATCGAGTTCGGTGTACGAGCGAAGCGACTCCTCCAACAGAGTAAGTTTGAAAGGCTCACCATGGAGTGGATCACGCTGTAGAGCGGAGATGCTCGGGACCCGGTTCTCGGGAATATTGGCGGTTCTCGCCAAGGCGGGGATACTCCCCGAGAGTCGGAGGCTGTCACTCCTGTCGATAGTGAAGGATCCACCGGGCGCGCTTTCGCCCCGGGCAAGCTGAGAAGAGGTCGACGGAATCGTAGGACCCATCAACTCCCTGAGGCTTGGGAACCCTTGCCATCATTCCACCGTCCAGTGGCGGACGCTGGGAGGGGAGGGGGGGGGGGGCCCCCCCCCCTGAGAATGGGTCGCCAAATTTTCGAAATTACTTTACAATACAGATAAAAATCTTGTATTGGTTTATTTTTAATTGTTTATTCTTATTGTTATTCTTAATATGGTTTTTATTTAATATTTATGATTGTAATCAACATTTTTGTTGATTCTATTTTCCGTCTGGGTCCCCAAAACGGCGGAGACCCCACTTTTTTCCCACGCCCCCCCCCCCCTCCCGCCCACTTTCTGCGTCCGCCGCTGTCACCTTCTAGCAGTAGTCGGGCCTCGGGTCAGGTAGCCACTATACTCCTCGAGGAGTATAGCATTTTGCGTCACCGTCGTCGGCGACGGCGGCCGCCAATGTTGGCGACCACTCATAATCGATATGCACCGACGCCACAGTCGTCAATATTGGCGGCCGCCGATCGCTAGTGTTGGAGACCAATCGATCGGCGGACGCCGAAGTTGGCGATCGCCAATCACCGGCGACGGCGGCGGCCGCGACGCCCCGCCCACGATCGATGCGCACCGGCCTCATAGTCGCCAGCTACGGCGACGCAAGGTGCTACAGTCCTCGAGGACTATAGCGGCAGTGTCACTCTACCGACAGGCGACCGGATGGGGAGGCGCAAGCTCTTCATTCCGGTCCGATTTCTAGTGGGACTAGGGCTAAATCATCATCGTTGAACCTTGCGTCTTCACCATCTTCACCAGGGTCTTCAAGGGGTTCCCGTTTGCCCAACCAAAATCAAACCTTTAACCGAGCACGGGGCTCTCAAGGAGCTACTCACCCAAAGTCTTCCACTAGTAACTTGTCACATACGTTGACTAGGGCACCTAACCAGTACCCAGCAATGTTGACAGTGTTGGGCCGGGTCCTCTCACGAAGAAGGTGGTAGGGTGTACTGAAGAGAGCGGTGGATAATCAACCTCTTAGTATGACACACGGAGGAACAGTGATCATGACTTACATGCGGAGAAATTCAATACGAAGTCGCGAATCTTGCGCGAACAGCCGTGTATCCGCCAGCGCACGCAAGCCGCGGCCATTCGTATAAGCGCGTATCACTTCCGCGTTATGGGACCCATGAGTTTCGAATGGAGGGCGCTTAGTCGCACGGGAAAAACGTTCTCATTTCGTAAATTTCTCATAGCGCTATTCCACTGCTAGATATCAATTCGAGGTCTCTCAATATCCCAAAATCCAACAATATCTCAAACACAAGGATTTGAGCAGCGTGCAACTTGCCTTTAAGTGTGCATGTACCCGACGACTAACGAACTACCCTTGAATCAAGCACCGAGCTCCTTTTCCAGGTGGCTTCACCGCTGTGTCAGTCATGTCAGGGTGCAACTTCGAAATCGGGTCCATTATGTTAGCTGCCCGTATACGCGAACACTACATTTGCGAAATAGCCCAAAGTTTGAATGAAAAGAATGTTTGTCAAAGTTTGAATGGAGAGATTGTTCTTGGGTCTTGCACTGCAAAAATGTTCGAGACTGCAGCACTTTTCACAACGAATTTCACGCTCACCTTGCTCTGATTGTGCTGAAATCACCCCACTTTTTTCATCATCGACGAATTCTATTATCGACCTGTCTCCAACACCTACAACCACCCTAAATGATTCGAAACGAAACAATTCGATGAGAACTTCATAATCGTCAATGAGCAATGAACTGTTGAAGAACAAGGAAATATCTTTCGCAACTCCATGTAAATTCCTAAGGTTTTTACGAAAATTGGACTGTAACCAGTTATACACCTGCAAATGATTTATTAATACAGTTAATAAGAGAATAATGACAAGACGTGCAGCGATTAATGCACTTTTGTGGTATGACGATCCATACTGGATTGAAAGGAGAAATATTATACAGTAAGAACTAGAGCATCAAATGAAACAAATGATCGGAAACAATCCTGCAAAACTTCTAGAAATCAAAGAAGTGTTCTAGTACTAGCGACCCGGTGGAAGTGAAAACAATGTATAAGTCATGAGTATGGCATACATGAGGAAAACAGCCTGAGACAATCTACATATAATCATGGACCACCTAAAGAATCCGCCGCTCAACGAACACTGAAAAATTGTGGCAAAACAGCCACGTACAAACTGTAGTGCTAGCCTGGAAACTGCAGTCATTTCAGATAAGACTCATGCAGTGTTTGTTAGTGAATCAGTGCCAGAGGAAAGAAAAATTCGCTATGAACAGAAGCCAAACAGAAAAAAAACGAAGGACTTTGAAGGCTGGTTTAACTTTGGTTTAATCCGCAACCGCTAACGAACCAATTGAGCGTTATCAGAGATGCTTTTCCGGATAATCAGGAGCCATTAGTCCGCCTACTTTTCCGGAGTTGTATAGGTTTTCGTGCGGACCATCATCGATGACTCCTGGGCTCGTCGACTTGGTTGAGTGACTGTGTCCTGGATTATTGTACGACATCTAAAAAGTAGACATGCTTGGCCCCGTACCGATTCTATGTGGCAGTATCCATGACACAACTTTCTACCTGCTCAAGGTAATCCGTGAACAGTTTAGTGGTTAGTTCTCGGGCCACAATCGCGCCTGCATGCCCTTCGATGAAGCGAAGCAAAAGAATACCGTCTGAAAAGTAACATCTCAGGATACATCGAACACCAGTGCACCGCTCCATCGATTTCATTTTTGATGAGAACTGACCCGGACGAAGGGCGGCGTGGGTGAAGCGACGCATGATATGTTGATGGCGATAGCTATCGGTGGCGTCGTCACCGTATCTTGGACATGACAGCCACGTTTGTGTGGATTTCTCACGGAATGAAGTAAGTACTAATTGCAGGAAGGAGTATCCGAAGTTAATTGCCGTTGAAATAGCAACGAATAGGAACCAAAACCTAAAGGAACGCAACTATTTGCTCGTTTAGAGTAATTACTGGTAATGACTCACCAGATAAACAGATATATCTTCTCGTTGAACATGTTAATCATTAGTACACACTGGACAGTGTATTTATGGGTGTTAGCAAGACGACGAATTTTAAAGTCGCACATTGTGACGCGGGGGAATACGCCGGAGTCCAGCCATTCACGACCATTCCATAAGTCGCGGAATGTCTGAAACAGAGAGTATAGGACAACAGAACAAAGGCAGCTATGAAACTTTTTGAATTCCCAGAATCTCTCCATACAGCAACATTCAAATGTGCATAACTGTTGCTGGTTCCGAAGCTTAGAGGTAACAGTGATGAGAGAAGCCCTAGGATTCCACATCCGTGGATTAAACTTGTCGTCACATATTAAACTACAGCAAAGTTGGCAACTCACAACAGATTACGCTAGACAGACATGAGGGCTTACGTCGTCTAGAATAAATACTTGTACCATACCTCATCAAGGGGAAAAACTATAGATATCGAGTAACGTATTAGTGCTTCGTATATCGATAATCAATTAGACATATTCAAATTCAAATAATTTCAAAATAGGGGTGTAGGTCTTTCTCTTATTCGAACATCAGAATCTACGAATCGGTTACTAAATTATTAATAATTGAATATTTATAAGTTAACTTGGTTTTATCCGATCATAACTTTAAGAGAAATTTAGCTGTGGTTTCTGTCCTTGCAAAAAAAAATTGTTGACCTCAAGATTCCATATTCGAAGAAGTTTTAGAAGCAGAAATTGGTACTAACTAACTTGAACTTTACACTCCTGGCAATTTTCGCTGACAGAATAGCAAGTAAGGTAAGATCTAGTGCTACTCCTTATACTCTTGCAATATCAACATGGTCAATCACGCCGACGTCACGTCTGTAGAGTCATGCCTCTTTAAAAAAGGGAACTTTTCCAGAAAATAGCTCACCTGCAATCCCCAGAAAGTATAGTCGCTCCCCAGGAAACTATTTAATATATAAAACTGTGTGAAGATGTTCACTAAGTACAGGAACTTGACAAAGAGATACAACATGGAGACGTACGACCCAAGTCCTCGACCAAATCTGCAACGAAACCATTTGAGAAGGGAAGACCTGACTCGATGAGATGTTTTTGTCTCACCGGAAGCAGAGAATGCGGTACGGGGTACGTCTCTCGCTTTGGAACTCTAAACATTCCTCGAGGTAGGTGGCCAGCTTTTCCACCTCCTTCTTGCGATCGCCTCCGCCAATTTGCCGCAACTTCCGCGCGTCCTCGATGGCGGTGCTCAAGTCGATTCCTAAACTATCTCTAATAATTGAACAGTAAATGGGCATCACAGAAACAATCCTATGGTGGAATTACTTAGTCAGTACTCTAACCAAGATTTCGGGAGATTCTTTGAAAGATTCGAGCGATTATTCCAAATATTTGGAGGATTTGAAAGATACATTTTTCTCGTATACAGAAGCCAACACCGCTTTATTTCTGATTCGTGCAAAACTTTAGGTGAAAGCTAAGAATAGTTTTTTTAAATCAATAGAATGGGTGGCACATCATCGGAAACTCGAATTTTGTGAAAAGATAAAGACGGAAAAGGCCATACAAAAAACAACAGCAGCATTTGTAGTCAAGAGATAGATCAGTGATTAACATTCACCTTCTGATGCATTAAATAGGGCTAACACGTATATTGTCCACCTGGGCCAACTGTACGTAGAACATAATCATTCCGTGTATAAATTCTAGAGCGCATTCGCTACTACAAAATCGCAGATAGGCTTCACACATGGCCACTCTATGGACCTTGCTCGCCTAGGACCTAGGCTAACGCTATCTCCAGGAAATTTCCATCGACAACAAGAAGTATGGCTAAACTGTCGGAAATGCTCACTTCAGATCATATCGAGATCCACAATAAATGGGATAATCAATAAGTATATTTCCTGCAAAAAGAGATCCAGCTTCGTGAGGTGACACATAACCTATATCCTGAACAAAATCGTTAGAGTTATTATAGTCCATTTAATGCTTCGAACATCCTAACATTTGTAATCTCCCTAGTGTGTATAACTCGTACCTCATGCAGTTCTCCCTGAGAAGTGTTCGTCAGTATGCTTTTATTGACACACAGCTTTGCTAGCACTGTTCACAGCACAGCCGATTTTTCGGAAGTTGAGGTGGTGAAAGGGGCAGTGTCTAACCTACCGGGTAGTTTCCAGAAAGGGATGCGAAGTGAAAGGCTCCTATTGCGCGATAAAGATTTGCGAGAAATCGACTTTACCGAAAGTGAGGTAAGGTAGGTCTTCGAAGAACCCCTAAGCAGGTCAGCTGAGCACAATTTCGATACACTGCTGCTGCGCTTATTTTTTTTTAATTGTTTGTAGTCTTGATAACTTTCCAAAGATCTGAGCCGAATTAGTGAATTGTGCCAAATTATTTAGTTGTGATCTTCAGTTTTAGGACGTCCACGTGGGGTTTCGAGAAAAAAATTGAAATTGAAAGTTTTTAAAGAGCCTAAAAAACAGTGAACATGAAGCGAATCTCTGAGTCCAGGCTGCTCAAGATTTAGCCTATGAGGTAATCGAACACCGTTTCAAATCTGTACATATATCCAACGATTAAAGTCACCTATAAGAATTTGAAAAGAAGTATAAAGCATTTCAACGTTCAGCGCCAGCTATGACCAACGCATTTCCTGTCGGGGTTGGAGGAGAGGGGGGGGGGGGTTCAACGGCTGCGGAGGAGGGGCTTATAAAATTGTTCAATCAGTTAAGCAACACTTTCATTGGCTTAATAACCAAATTTCCAGTTCCTTATTTGTTATTATATGACTGAGCTGCTTGGTACTATTCTTAATATCCCTTCTTAAGTGAGCTACACGCCTAACCATCACCATGCCTTCATCCAGCCACTATGCCCTATGCATGCGGAGCAGCTAGAGTTTAGTAAATTTCGGCCTAGTAATGCCTCTTTCCTAAACAGACTTTACACTAGTCAACTTTCTCATTACCACCATGGAATTGAGTTCGAAACTAAGGTTACAGTCAAATTAAGTCGACCAAGTAACATGGTGCCAGTTAAATAGTCTGAGTTTTGTTTTTCTGACTTAAAATTACGGTGTTTTGCTCATTTTTTCTTGTCTGAATGCTTATTCGATATTACATGACACACCCGTTAGTTTGTAATTAATTAATTAATTAATTAACCACTAGCAACCGTCGTGCAGTACCTCCATGGTATACATCTTTACTATAATCACTTTGAAAAAATCATATTCGAAGTTTCGGCTGCGTGCTTTTTGCTGCTTTCTTTTTGCTCTACCTCAGTTTTTTGGAACTACCTTCTAGCCATATCCCGGGTGTGTATCGAGCGAAACCCTCTGCAGATATGAAAACGGGTATTATATGCATGTCGTGTGAAGATTCGACACTAATTCTCAAAAAAGAATACCTACAGCATGTTTCTCGTAACCTGTGAAAAAAAATATTACAGATCCCGAGATGCAGGTATAACAACAAAAGGATCGACAACTAAAGAAACCCTGCAGTGAGCACTTCCTATAGATCGTTTGAACAAATATGGGGTGTCCTGAAGTACTGTTAACATTCGTTAAACTTTAATTACCAACTTCAATACAAGTAATAGTAAACATGAACTTTTTAAGATTATATGAAGCTGGTCTTAAGATTCAGTCATAGAAATTGGTGGTCTAAAGCAGCTCCTAAGGCCACTCGGCCATCTCACCCCTAAACCCAAGATACTGTTCACACTATGAAGATGTCTGAGATGTTTGAACTTGGTATTGTAATAATTGAAACGGGTGCTCGCGTGCCCACAGGTTGGTTTTGGCTTTGGCTTCGCTCTCGTTTTGGCGACAGAACCAGGGCTCCAAGCTTACAAGACAATATTTCAGAAGTGGGCACTTGATGCTGTGAGAGATGCGATTGTGACTGCCTATAATTCTCACCAAGGCACGGTATTCATTTCTGGGCGAAACGTTTGTTGCGAGTTGGGTTGGCTATGGAAGTATGGAATCCCCTTTCAATTTCTCACCGCGCAACTGCTATCTTTGGGAAGGTTTGAAGAACATGGTGAAGGCTACAAAACGACAGGCATCTGATGCCGTAGGAAATGCTGTTGTAACTGCCTGTAGCTCCATACCCAGAGAAATCATAGCTAGTGTTTGTCTATCAGTTCTTTCATCAGTTGCAGGAGATGCATAGCTACCACCGGCAGACTATTGAATACCTCTGAACCTAAGCTACATAACGCCGAAAATGTTCATGGTTGTCGTTGTTCGTGTTGGACTAGTTAAGGTTCAAGCACTGTAAATATTATTCTGGAACATCCTTTATGTCCAACAAGGTTACATTTGACTAGATTAATAGATATTATGTAAGCACATCTGACTTGAAGTTAGGATTCAACAGCGGTAGCAGATCTACCTTGCCTTCGGTGATAAAAGCGTTATTGTGGGAGCTGCTATCGGGCTACACAAGAACATCGGGAAATTTCCAAAGTTTCAAATAAATAGGAATTGGTAAGGGATTCTAGCATTTACCAAGCCATCACTGCTTTGCTGCTCAAATTCTCGAAATAAAATATAATCATGATTCCAAAAACTATTGGTTGCGCAAATTTTGCGTGAGCTCTGATATCACGGAGGGTTCGAATATCTTCCAGACTTCTCTAAAGAAAAAAAGTAAACCAGATAATTATATAAGCGATAACCCTATACGTATTACCATTACCCTATCATGGATGGCATACATATTAGGTTGTAGCATAAGTTTCCACTGTTTTGAAATTTCCAATAAAAAGGTTTTACAAAAAATCTAACAACAAAAGGATCGAAGTGTGCCCCGCAATAGTCGCTGGCCTTCTGCCACTTTTATAGCAGAAACTCGACTCCGCAGCTTCAGTATCTGGTGGAGAATGAGGCAAATAACGAGGTCGGGTAGTGGTGGAGGTCACTAACTTTGGCAAATCTGTTCTCATACAATAAATGCTGCTGTGAACTGATGACTTAAGCTTGGTTAGAGTCATGTTTGGGCTACATAGTGCGCAATCTAAAACTTGCGCGCGAGCTCTTCGCTTGTTATTTATTTTGTTGTTTGTTTAGTTAATGTTCGCAAGCAGTTGATGTTTCTGGACATATTGAAGGAACTTCCACTTCAATTCGCTTCAAATTCAAAGAGAAAAACGGCTTAATCAAAACTTTGGATCATCAAGGTTGCAGCTTGTGTTTGGACAATGAAAATTGGAATGAATATCATATCTTCAATATTTTTTTTCCTGCAGTACAGGTTGTTATAGGAACAAATTCATTGGCCGATATATATGGAGCAAAATGACTTGAAGATATAACTTATCCGAGAAAATGTCCAGGTTTTACGATAAGAGGACATGACGTTTGTTAGAATGGAGGTACTAGCGGAAGAGAAAGGCATGAAGACTAATCCGCATAACTTAGGTTAGGCTCGTAGAGTAATCACATTTCCAAAATGAGATGGAAAAATATGTTTTACATTTTGAAGTATTCGCGAGATTATCTGCTCCGAAACAGTGTATGGGATATGTGCAAAATTTGTCCGGTACTAATTTATTGGAAGCCTTCAAATACTGCTAAGCAAAAACAGCGGAACTTATATCACAGCCTAAGAGATTTATTTATCTGAAGTACCACTACGATTTTTTGGTAATGGTAAATGGTAACGGTATTGAAAATAAAATCGCATTTCAGCGCTTCTCCGGAGACCTTACGGAGATTTTGTGGTACTTTTATAACAAAAACGGTACATAAGCGCCTCCAAGTATTCTGAAGTCTTTCCTTCCATTTTGCTGAAACTCCAGATGGTCGACGACACCTTGAGTGACTAGCCTTTACTACTAAATTCATTCATGAACGTGAGATGACAGCAAACAAGAAAATGCAGGATTTAGTACGCCGACAAATGCCGCATGCATCACTGAGATCACCCAGGGTGAACGTGTTAACACCCCACAAAATACTGGCGTGTGAACTAATCGATTTCACTTCTACAAAAGAGCACGAAGACATTACAACCACCACTTCGAACAAGCTCACCGCTTTGTTGATGAAGCGTCTTCCAGATCCAGTTAGGTAGATAAAACATGATAGCCTGCAGTGCTAAAACGATCGGAACCCATTGGTAGTACCCAATCTCAGCCTGTAAAATCAGGTAGAACCTCTTCATATTTTCAAAATCTATTTAGTATAATGTCTTCTCAGAAAAGCATCCATCGCTGACCTTGGAGCGATCTTCGTCGTCCGCAGGGATCTCTTCGTGGAATGGCACGAAGAAAGTATTTTGGATGAAGCAGTAGTCCTCTGCATACTGCTCCCAGCCTCCCTTGAATTCCATGGGCATCCAACATTGGATGGGTGAACCAACATATCTGAATAGATCCATTCCTCAGTTTACTTTTTTTGTGGAATTCAATAAATATTTTTTTAAAATTTTTCAGAACACCTGAATTAAAAAAGTATAACTACTCAAAATTTAACTCTTCTGAGCAGGTAATTGCTTACAAGACCCTATACGATTGATTTGTTTCCACAATACGAGTGAAAAGTTGAATTAAGCAGCTTAACCGGAAAGGTCAGCGTGAGCAAATCTCCCTCGAAGCTGTTTGATGAGGCGAAGCCAAGCGCGTTCTGCCAACAGAGCGGCGTTGCCCCAAGAATTAATTTGTTTGGAGACCCTATCACCATCCGTCAAACAGTACAAACAATCTGGTTTCTCTTCAATTGAATGGCATTTCGATTGCAGAGCGCGCGAATCGAGCGAGTTTGATGCGACGGGTGAATTGCACGGGATTAAGGTGTCGTCGAATGAGCAGCAGGAAGAGTTCTACGCCACAACTTGCGACGAATTTAAACTTTTATGAAATTCTTTTGCATTTATCAGCTAATGCCATATTCTAATAGGAAATCGGGTGGAACTTGTAGATCAGTTCTTCACGGAGAAAAGAACACAGACCAGAACAAGGCACGATCTGCTTCGTGGAAGGGTCAGCTAAAACCACGTTCAGAATACATCCTGCTATGTAATTTCTTAGATAACCCTGCATTATGATCTACTCTGATGAGGTTGGAACACTGAACTCCTCAACCTAAACCACAAAACACAGAACACAGGTCATCGACTTCCATGAGGATTCCATGAAAACCCGGTAAACGCATACGGGCTAGGATTCATGAACGCATAACCAAGGGGAACCAGGCTAGCAAACCAACTTTCGCATCCTGCGCCTTCTACCATGACGTAGTCTATGTGATACCCGATCACATTACCCATCTTTGGTTTGCTTCGTTGCCGTTTCATGAATCCCAGCCCTGAGGTTAAACGAAGCGATGGAACTCCGCATGGAACCGCTGGCAAGAGACTAGTGAGTCCCTCGACAGGGTTTTATAACCCTGTTCAGTAACACATATGCGGTTCTTTCAGGTATGAAATGAGTCTCAGCTTGTTACTACTACTACTACTTATTACGTGGCATATCTGTGTGAGTACAATGTACAAATTCAAACATAAGTAATCTTAATTGACATACATGTTCAACTACTTAACTACAGACATCATCAAAGAGTACAATTTAACAAAGAGCAAACCTTATGACTTCAATCTATTTATCTTAGTACCCGCCAATTCTTCTTCTCTTTGCCATCTTTCTGTTTTTTTGCAGAATTTTCAATGTCCAGAAAGTACCATATGTCAAAAGAGATCTTATCTTTTTTTGAGTTTCCGAGCCAATCCCTTCTAGGGCGTATGCGGTTCAGCTCCACTGAAAAGCGCCAGCGGAGGAGGATCGCACTGCATCAGAATGCTGCGCCCGACAACAACCTGCCGCTGCAAGCAGCGAAATTTCTTCAACGTGTTTGAATAGCACGCTCTTTGCTGGGTAACGCCTGCTTGCTATACAGTATTCTCAATGTGGGGACCTTATAAGGGCGATCTTTCACCGGATTACGATTTCCTCTACTACACATATATGGTGTAACATCGACACAAGACATATGCAGTAATCTCGTAGGGAATAAAACACTGTATATTGTGACATAGAACTGTTTTTAGAACGATCTTCAGTTTCGAAATTCGAAACTGCGGGCCATCACCCAAACAGTGCTATTGAGCAGAGTCAATGCAAACCGGAATGGAACAACCTATAAGTTCTCTGCATGCAAACAATGGGCCGGAAAAGAGCAAGGACGATGGCTTGGGTCGTGTTCTGTGATTGAACCATGGAATCCATAAAAAGCTATCTGTGTGCTGCTCAAAAGCAGTTGGCTTTGGGTTCAGTTGCTTCAACATCGCATTTCATCAATAAATAGATAATTACTATTTTTCAGAACAAGAAGAATTAAGACGTGGAGGCGAAAAAGGCAAGATGGTCGGTATTGCAAAGAACAAATTAACCCAGCTCACTGAGTAAAACTATTTATTGGAAAGCTTCCCCTACCAGTGACATTGTAAGATACGAACAAAGGAATAATAAGGTCATCACGACTTGATTGTAAATCGTACACTTCCCAGAGCCCAGTATAGCTCCTTCGGCCAGATAAACCAGCTCTAACGGATCGTTCTATCTTTACTGTGGCCTGCAGGGACTGCTATCCAACAGAAGTTCAGGATTATCTTGCTCTTTCGTTGGATCCACTATCAGGTCCGCCATCTTTTTTCTCTTAAGAACACACCGCACTTGTGCTAAAGAATGAACACAGGAACTGATAAATTATATTGTATAGCAGACTGGACAATGACCGATGAGAAAGGACATATGACCACCGTGTTCTTGCTCCCTTGGCCAAACATATTGTATACGAGATCAGGATGCACAATCCTAGCGGAAAATGACAAGCGAGGTGGACCAGTGAAACTAGAAACTCTCCTCTGCTCTTTCCGACTAACAATCCATACCCACGATTATCGAATCTGAAGGTTCCAGTCTTACCGAAGATCCTACTAGGGCCCGTACTAGTAAGTACCTACAGCAAGAAAAATCTGGACCTCTACCATTCTTTATTATGCACATAGGAGGATTTCGTGGATATCACGTGGCAAAATTCACGATACAGTGTGAAAAAAAGTGATAACTAACTCTATTACTTGCAAACTATGTACGGCATACGATCAGACAGTTTGCCCTAGATGTATGCATGAATCATACTTTTTTGCACAATTTTAAAAGCAACTTTCCATTAGATTCAATTCCAAGAAACACGTAAAGGTTCCTAATGAACTAAAAATGTGATAAAAACATTCTATGTATGACAGAAGAACTCTGAAGATGGTTAGTATCCGATAGTCCGAGACGGGCTGAGACCATCCATCCAGCAGTAAAATTTACTCGTGGTCTCGTTCCCACGCTGACCACCTCACCCATCTGCTTCGAGATCGACCTTCGATCAGGCGCAAATTAGTAGATGTGCCTTTCTCAAGGATGAGCCGTACTGACAGCTAAGGAGGTGGTCATGGACAGACAAAAGATTTCATGTAGACAACTACTGAGTGTTTCGATGCCGCATTGCTATATGTATACACAACACAGTTCTTTGGTGGGCGTATACTTGCTGATTTTCGTGTAAGGCACTTCTCGGAGAAAGAGAGAAGGCGAACCTGTTACAGAAGATGTGCATCACAAGAAGGCAGACCTGTTATAGAAGATATGCATCACAAAGTCATGACTTATTAAGAAATAATTATATTTAACAAGTGATCATACTAATTAAACATTAGTGACACCACAGAAAAAGGGAAACAGCACCTCAGTCGTAGATGCAACAGCTGCTTTTGAGGAAAATGTTGCTACGGTTCTACATAGAAAGGAGGGTCGAAAAACAGATTTGCCAGGAAAATTCGCATGAGATTGTTTTGCTGTGATTTTCAGAACGTTGCCAAAAAGCCCCGATTCATCTGGAAAATACGAGGAGTCTGGGCACTCCAGTGACGAGAAATGTTAAAAAAATTAGTCATCTGGGAAGGAGACTCATTATTCCGGAGCAAAGTCTCACCGACGACTTTTCTGAGCTGACTACTCAAACAAACTATAACCGTAGGATGGAAGATGCGTTCGGCCCGCCAATGATATTTATTTTCATCCTCAAGCCAGCTTCGACCGAATTTTCAAAGCTGGCCGATATCGAAGCTGCGCGATTATTTTCACGGAGCAATTCCTCAAAACCAACCCTCAATTCTAAAACGGCTTCACAAGGTCTGCTACGCCTCATTCAGGGACGGTTTTACAGCTTAGTGGACAAATATCCTGATGCTTGAGCACACACATTGGTCAAGCATGACAAGCGCTGTGGGAGGCCAGCGCGACCCACGAAGATACGCTTGTAACACTGACAACTGGGGATGTGTTTACGGATTCGAACAGCTTTTTTTTTTCTTCAAGTGATTCATTAGAGCACAACAACTGAGCGACAAATAAGTTTTAAAGAATGTAAACTAAGTAAACGTACTGTTTGGCGGAGACCATTATGGCGAAAAAAGTGAGTAGTGTAGATGTAATGAAATAATTGAGTCGATCGACTGGATCGTCAAAAGTTTGCGGCTTAAACCAATTCCAGATCGCATTATCAAGAAATGGAATGCCAAGCATTCTGAAATGTAACGATAATTTCTCAATAAACTCGGATATGAGACGTGAAGATAAAATAGAGATTGAAAAGAGATGGAATTCACAAGTAGGTGTCAATAAGGAGCCTCTTTCATGACCGCCAGGAAGTAAATGAACGATAGAGATTGAAGAAAGCATTCATCAGTAAATAAGGATTAAAATGCTCAGGAACAAATGAGGGCTAAAAAGTAATCGAGGTAGGATTTATACGAGTAGTAGTGCTGATGGTTGAGGAATAAGCTGCACAGGAAAAATGTCACTGTCCAAGGGGCGGCGCCTGGGTACGGAGAAGATTCTGCGTTGAGATGACTTGGATATGCGAGAAGAAATTGAGGGAAAATAGTAGTAGCGTCATGTAGCAGAGGATGTTCGAATGCCCGACCCCTCAGGCAAGTAAGTGAGATGGTAAGAACCAGTCTGTACAGCTGCTGCCAGTGCCCTCCAGGCTCGCACAAATGAACTGTGACAGCGGCAAATGAGGAGAATCTGGCGACCCCCGGCACGCTTGGTTGACCCCTGCCTCGATCAATGGCATGGTACGGACGCGGGTCACCGTGCTCCGCCCACCATATGCCTCTCGAGGGTCCCTCATCCGGCACCCTTACGGGGGGCGCGCGACCTCAGCCTAGCGTGACGTGCGACGCGGGTCCAGCACCGGAGCAGGGAGGTCGTCAAAAATGCCTGAGCTGGAAGCGCGTGCGTAAGGATCTGTACGTTTTTGCATCCGAAGGAGTGCTGCCAGCTCGGCTGTCGCATGGTCTACGCAGGTTTCGACGTTTGCCCTGCTACGCTATAAAAAGACGGGTGCATGCAGCATGAATGGCTGTACTACTCAGACGACAAACAAAACGATCCTACCCAAACGTTTGAAAACCGCGCACAGCAAATCTGCATATTTATCTTCCAGCACAAACCACGCCACTTACAGTCAACATTCGGCTTGCTTACTGCAGTGCATAGTGCACCCACGTTGTCTTGCGAACATATGTGGTTCTCGGAATTGACAGCGTGCCTTCGTTGAGTCATAGACGCACCGCTTTTGATTTTTGCAGAAGATGGAGAAGACACTACGATATGATTTTAAAAAGGGACAGATGCAGCGAAATTAGAAAAATTGTTTCCCACATGGACACCCTGATCCTCGCTTCCTTCACCCCTGTTTCCCTGTGCATTTCTCAGCGCAGTCATAAAAGCCAAACCATCCTTGGTGTTTCTCCCAGCTGAACGCTCCGCTGCTGCTTCCGATTAAGACTTTCTGGGGAAGCCCCTGCATATATCAGCCAGTTGCACCTGTCAGTACCGGCAAGTGCCGTCTGCCGCACATCAACGTGCTCCCTGGAAATGAACGGAATGTAGCTGGAACTCCAACATAAATACACAAAAAAGTGTGTTTTGCAGTGGCGCACAGTGCGATCGGGCCTTGCTTCATCGTCTCCCTTTCCAAACAATACGCCGATAAAGAGAGCCGAGGTAAATATGTCGGCTGAGATCAAGCTTGAACTGCGCTGCACGGGCCGGGTGGGTACTGGAGGCAGAGCGATGACCATCGCTCGATAGATAGATCCACAAACGATCGCTGATCCAAGCTCTCCCTCCCCCTTATTCTGATCTTGAAGGAAAGGGACTGTAGCTTTACAGCGGTCCAGTGCGCGGCCCATTTGTAATAAGTCCGAGTGAAGCCGGCGCTTGGTAGATTGCAGGTCTGTAAAGAATTGCATATACGAAGAGAAAGATGGCAGGATTCACAGCATGCGGGATGACCGATGTGAGATTTGAGTTCTCCCATTGAATGTGCCTTCGATGTGTGCTCGACACTCAAGTAACCGAGCCGGATCAAAGGAACAAATACAACGTACACTCATCTCGACATCCACTCTTCTTCAAATTGATTAAAACGGATGTCGTCCAGAAAACTTAGGTACCCGCATAATGCGTGTTTGAATAACATGGATAAATTAGGGATCAGCCGAAAAAGAACCGATGACTCTCCGATGCTTATGTAGCCCAGAATTGCGCAAAGAGGGCTATTGTAATTTTTTGAAGCCCGCCTACTTCCCTCACCAATTCGTCTGTTTTCTTTTTCCTGACTGTGACCGTATCATTTCTTATTTAACTCGAAGAAACTGTGAAATAATCAGCATTGAGAGAGCTGGTATGTACATAAATGCAAAGCTCTGTATAACTGCAACTGTTTTTACTTGTGAAGTGTATAATTAAAAGTTCTCGAATCCTTAATTTGAAAGTGTCAGAAATTGGTGCTACACTCATTTGTTTTCGCTACTATCCACGAGAAGCCCTAAAACACTTCCATTCGTTGCACTTAGCCAGAGACATATCACCGTACTTATACAACACTAGAGTTCTGATGTTTTGAGAAAACTAGCGGTAAAACAGTTAAGCAATGTGGAAGGTAACCCGTTGAAGCTTCCTTCGATCCGTGGAGTTACCAATTCTGAAGAGTTATCATGCCACAGGAAACGAGGGGTTCTGAATTCCACAGCTGCCTTTGTAAGATTAGAAGTAGAAAATAAACTAATATGCCATAAAATACGAAAGAACAGCGTGACAAGTAGAAAGAAGAGCGAAAATTCAAAAGAATTGCAGCTTTACTGACCTTTTTTCTCGTAGTTTTGCCAGTACCGACTGGTCGAGAAACAGACTCACTTTCGGAGTTGCTCACACTTAGTTTTGCTCCTAATTATGAATATTCCTATTCTTTACGCTCGAATGGATAATTTCACCATTTTACTCTGGTGCACCATTTTTCATGATATAATGAATAAATAGATGAAAGTTCAGTAATTGGCGTTGATTTTCCGGCGAGTTCACAGGGAAGGATAATTCATCGGAAATCCGGATACACAAAAGCAGAGCTACAATCCCCTCTTCCTATTTCTACAGCCATGAAAATGTTTGGACTCCTCTGGAACACCAGATATCCTACTTTTGGAGTTGGAGAAGGTCTCAAAATATGTACATTCAGTATTGGCAACTTCATCTTTGTTAGCTGTAACTGCTTTCGACGACAGAAAAGTGTCTTGGGAGCGTCTAAAATCATAACAAACCTCATGCCATTTACCATTCGGACAAAACGGTATACTGGTAACGTATAGGATGCGTATGGCACTGGCTATAGCCAAACAGAGTACGTGCATTCGTGCATTGACCCCCAAGCTTGACCTCTTCTGAGGTGCACATCCTCAACACCACCTGCGATAGGTCGTCGGTGATGTTGAGGATGTACATGGTACAACTCTTTAAAAGAAAGAAATTCTTAATTAATGGACATGGGAGTGTCATTCTATTAAGGTCAAGAAAGGACTGAGCGCTATTGTGATGATCTCATGTGTTTGATTACAGAACATTTGATTACAGTACATCTCATTGTACGAATTCCTAAAACAGTGCCAAAATGGCGAAAGTTTCATACACAGTATTCAGATTATATTTACAGCTTTATATACTTCGAAGGGTTTGGCAAGTTCCTAAAGAGTAATTTCATTAAAAGCCGAGAAGCTGCCGAAAGTGCTTCATAATTCTCAAGAAAAATGTGTTTTCAATCTGTTGGAACGTTATAATGTAACAATAGTTTTACGCTAACTCACAGTACTGATTACCACAGGTTTACTACGGCATTTTTGCCAAAAAAGTGTCTTCTAATACATTTCTTTCAGAAATGCGCTCCAAAACCGATCAGAGCATGGGATTCGTTCAGAGTAAGAGGCAAAACGAATCAGATTCAGTGTTTTTATTCTTGCTGTTTACGAGTTAGTTTCAGCTGTTTTCATTGCACAATATTGTGGAATGAGGAAAAAGAAATCACTGTAGCTGCTTTCCTTCTAGAATTTAATATCATTGTAATGCAACTGTTCTACTCTTACACTTCAGAAGAAGGGAATTCAAGAATAAGGTGTCTAAAGCCAGTAACCAGCGCAGATAACGCAAACCTTCATATGTAATGTATAGTATCAAATTATCCAAACGACTTTAGAAGAAGTCACGAAAAAGAATGTGTTAGCCTGCAAATATAAATAGAACAGGGGTGACCGGACCGTATCAGAGGTGCGTGAGTTCGAAAAGCGTCTCGGAACTGTAAAGTGCAAAGCGGCGTGAGAGGGGTAAACGAAAAGGCTGTGAAGGCTCATACGCATGGTCGACATGCAATCCGAACCGCAAACGTTGTGTGACCGCAGATGCTCCTCAGAGCACTCCTAGCACATCCTAGAATATATTGGAACACGTGCAACATATAGCGAAGAATAGGCTGATATATGATGAAGGGGCTTCATCGACGCTGCGCGCCACATTGACTTCCGGAAATTCTTCTAGAACATTGAGAACATCAACATCAACATACAGTATCAGGACAAACAAATCTGCTTTCTTGTTGCTATATGGAAGAGAAACAGCTTATGATGTAACAAACCTCCCGCGCTTCTCTTTTGAATCTTCCACAGATGAAAACATACATTATCCCGATGCCTGCGCAGACATTCCATCCATAAGAAGAACAGCGGCAACATCAGCTGAACTTCGGCTTTGAAATGGGAAGTTGGAATATGATGGATTTTTAGCAATCATGTGGGGAACTGGTGTTAAACTGACTATTTTTGGCTTTATATAGTAGTAATACTCTTGAAACGATATTCTCGAGGCGTACTCAAAGAGACTGGCCAGCGGGATAGAAATGACAGAATTTCATCATTCTCTGTTATGCACTGCATCATATTTTTCAAAGAAAGAGACAACAAGAGCCGGTGCATGGGATTGTCTGGCTAACGCCAATCTTCAGCGCATCGGCTTCTGCTCCATTTTCGCTAATATCAACTACGCACACCTGAAAATTACCTGGAATCATAAGCAATAAACATATGCTGAAAACGATGTTTTTGTGACTTAAGTTGCCAAACTGTGGTTTTTTCAGTCGAATTTACAAAGTATAGGTTTTTCACGAAAATTGAATTTATTGTGTAGACTGTTCTATAGTCCTAGAAATTTGTTTATAGACATTATTGCTCCCTCTAATCTGATGCTGAGTTTCAATGAAGATGGTGTTAGATTCGAAGTTTTGAAGCTCGATAACTGAAGTTTGTGAAATTTCACACCTGTGGAAAATTCTTAATTCCACATTTTTCTTGTGCAAGCAACATTTCGTTAGAACTTTAGTTTTACAAGAATTCCTGGGTTTGTGAGGAGTCGGTGGTACCTGAGGATACAATTAGGTGAGGCTCGACGAGCATACGGGTGTCACTAGCGCCAGCCTGCTGTTACGTCAGTACAAATGCGGAAATTTCAGAATTTCTGAATTTTAAATAGGCCATGTGATAGAACAGAGAGCGCTGATTCCGAATATGTGGTTTTCACTGTTAATAGTTTACGATGAACAGAGTTACGGCGATGCGGCGCTTCCGACGCGACATCGCGTTTATTTATATTTATATATACATATATATTTATTACATAAGCTTACGCTTATGTGGATATAAACGAAAAAAAAGGGAACAGGAACAATTGGAACAAAACATTAACAATAAACACAACAGTTGGTCCAATTAGAGTAAACTTAAATAGCAACTGGGAGCATAAACGTTTGAGGCATTACGGGCTAAGGCAGTGCGCAAGCATCCTTTTAAATGCTTTGAAGCTGATAGGTATTGATTGGGTTTTTCGAAGCTTGTCAAACTTAGTAATAGTTCTGTAGGTGAAAAAATAACGTCTGCAATTTAGTCTGGCTGTTTTGAGCCGAAGTTTCACAGCTCCTCCCCGGGTCATCGAAGGTCTCAATACGAATAGGTCCTCAAGCTTAAGACCGCACTCACCATGAATAATTTTGTGAAGCAGAAGAAGATCGTTAACTTCTCTGCGGAAACTGAGCTTTCTCAGACCAAAGTTTTTGTTTCTTTCGTTACCATTGGGGATCTGGTCATAGACAAATCCAAGAACGCGTACCATCAACTTTCTGGCAAATGTATTCTGCACTCGCTCTAGTCT
>KN726135.1:118895-144098 GCA_000816745.1 Ancylostoma duodenale
CATTAGACCCAAGCAGCAATTGCGGTAGCTCATACGTATACACATTGAACAGCACCGGAGAAAGGACACAGCCTTGCGGCACGCCGCTAAATGCATGCCTAGGCCTAGAGGAAGATTCGTTAACCCGCACTGTGAAAATCCTGTTAGAAAGAAAGGAACTCATCCAGGAGACGATACGAGGGTGAACCCCAACTCTCAATAGCTTGCACAGGAGTTTGTTGTGAGATACCTTATCAAACGCCTTACAGAAATCGAAGTAAATAACATCAACATCCTTCCCTTCATTTCTGAGAGAAGTCCAGTCATTCAGAGTTTGGATCATTGCGGTTACCGTGGACTTTCCTTTCTGGAAACCGCGCTGATAGTCCGAAATTATGGAATGAGTTTGCAAATGAGCTACAATTCTATTTCGCAGATTTTATAGATTACCGACGGGACCGTGTGTAGGCATTATGGAATTGTTTAAAGTATTCATTTCACGGGTACACCTATCTTACTGTAGTGGAAGAGTGCTGTCAGTTCATGCCCATGTTCTGGTCTTTTCACCTTTTCTATATAGGTTTTTCAGAATAATGGTTGCACTAAACGAACGATAAAATTCCAGGACTTGTCCCAAAACACGCTGCTTCTGATCATTTACTGTGATTATGCTAAAAGGTAGTCATTAAAAGTCATGTTGCCACGGTCTTTCCGTAGATTCCAGATGAATCAAATGCCTCGCTACCAGCCTTTTATTGTTCAACGCTTTGCTCGGGCAATTCTCTCGCGTTTACAATAGTTTTTCCTTCTGAAATGTTCTTCAGGAGTTTTGAGTATGCGACACCACGGAACTATGAAGAATATCACATCCTTCCGGAGATCTAGCCCTTAATTTGAAACATCGTCAGTAACCACTGATCATTGCGACATGCAGATTAGAGGGTGGGGAAGGGGGAGCTCGTTCGCGAATCCTTATTTCGGGAAGAGTAGGATGGGATCACCATGAGGTCCGAGGTTTCTTCCTATTGCTCTCCATTGGCGACACACAGGATGTTCGTGTGTTAGCCACGAAAGGTGTGCATAAAGATTGAAGTTCTGACCCCGTGAATAATTCGGCCAGGCGTATTCGGCGGTTTTTATTCACTAAGTAGTAACAACACGTGCAACTAGCTTTTCAGAGAGTCTGACAAAATTCAAACCAAGAAGAAGAGGTGGGACACTTCATTTCAAGGCAACATTTTACCACATTCTTGAGAAATAAGCACTGTCCACTTATCAAAATTCAGAAAGGAATGCAAGAAATAACTACAGTGCGTCTTGTGATTATACGACATACCCCCCAGTTTTTCCGCTTCAGCCTTTACCACTGATCGCGGAATTTATTCTCTAGTATCATTGTAATCAGCACCTAAGATAACCTTGCTACTCTATTTCTGGGATCATGGTAGCCACTCTGGTGTTTTGAAACTTCATTTTTTCTGCTTGTTCCCAATTAGCAGTCGTTACACATCTGCAGGTTCGAACAGGTTCATTACTCGCGCAACCGAATTTACGGAATTTTAATCAACTATTCAGCCTCCATGGATCACACTGATTTCACGTATGCTGCTATTCCTGCTCCTTGTGAGGATTCTGAGGAAATCCACGCCCATGGCCCACTCCAGATTGGGTGACAAGGATGTCTCATGGTCCTACTTTAAAATACAGTTAGCACTGCTCACTGGCGGTTCCGATGGCTTCGCTGAGTGGCCATCTAAAAAGGCAACACTCGCCCGAGAACGGAGTATTTCCGCATTTTCTTGGTGAAACCTGTCATTTGGTTGCTCAGATAGGTAGAAATTACTCTCACGACTTCCTGATGTCCGGCGCTATCAAACCAGGTTCCATTTTCTGTCTGCTCCGGTCTCTGCTCGTCGCAAAATGGGCAGGAACTCTTCAAATGTAGTGAAGAAAATCTCACAGTTCAGCAAGTGGCCAGATCCTGTTCCAAGTACTGCTATCATTCATGAATTCGGTGGCCACATACCAGATTCGGCAATTGTGACGGTTAATGAGAGTTATGGGGGTGATGGTAGGAGAGAATGAAGAACTTTTGCAGTAGGAACTTCTGCCAGGGTGTTGTGGATTTGGGCTAGCTTTTCTATGGAAGTATTCCTGAGCAGAGACTGGAATCTGATTCAGCAGCGCTGGGCACCAGGAAGTGACTGCGAGTATTTTCCACCAATATGAGCAGCCGATTGACAGGTTCACCAAGAAAATACCGAAATACCCTGTTATCGAGCGAGTACTGCCTTCTTACAAAGGAAGGATACTTGGTCAGTATGGATATCCATAGCGTCTTGTATTCTGCCTTATGCATCTTTCGACGCTGGTTTCAGATCCGTTTTCGAAATTTCCTAAGTTGCTCCCTGTGATGAGTTATGCCCATTTTTGGTGCTAATGTTCAAACACTGCACTTGGGTGGGTTCGTGGCGGGTAGCTGAGTCTCTCATTCCTCATGAAGGCATTTCTCGGGTTGAACACTGCCTAGGAACAATAGAAAATGGTTGAATTGTGAGAATTACTCACAATGAGGATTACAAATGAAGGATATCTCGCCACTCTCAGAGATTCCGGGACAGCGAACGCAGGCCGAACACGTTTCAGCGGCAGTTACACCGCGAGGTGAAAGCTTATTTGTCGCCCCACGAACTGCGTTCGCCCCGGGAAGGCTGTGTTTCGGGGACGATGAAATGGTTTGCATGTCTCAAACCTAGGATCGCAGCTCAATCTGGGCACAGGGCTGTGTTCGTACTGCAGACTTGGGTAAGAGGATGCTTACCCAAGCTTATCCAAAAATAATAATTATTGCTCTGGGTCACGGTTTTACCCGGGCCTCAGTCGGCCTGACGAGTCTTGTTGGGCTCGCCTTGCCTCCGCCGAAGCGGAAACACGACTAAACTTTGATGCTCAACCAGCGCCTTATATACACCTCCCAGGGGGCGTGTCGCCACGTGGCAAGGAGCAGGCAGAACGCAGGTTGAACTGCACCACAGTTCACCGGGCAAAAAACGCAGCCGAAACACGGGGTTTGCTGCTCTTAGCAGACGGAATGCAGCAGTTCTTCCTCTTGCAGCAATGTCTGCCTTCCATTTCTTGGGGGTGTGGCTTGCCAGGTTGTGCTGCGTTTGCCTTATCCAGTTATCTGAGTGAGACTACCGCTACTACGGTGAGGACCAAAAACGAATATAACTCATCATAGACAGCTATTTAGGAAATTTGGAAAATGGATCCGCGATCAGCGTCGCAAGCTGCATTATACAGTATACAAGACGCTATGAACTGCCACACTGACCAAGTATCCTTCCCTTGTTAGATGGCCATCTACATGGCGATGCTATCGGAACAGTCAGTGAGCAATGCTAACTGTATTTCTAAAGTAGGACCATAAGGCATCTATGTCATCAAATCTGGAGTGCCCCACCATCAACAATGAGCAGGTGAAAAATTGAAATAGACAGTCTTGCATCGACGGCGCTCTGTCGGTTTGGATTTCTTCTACATGGCGATGCTATCGGAACAATCTGCGCCCCAGCAGGAGCAACAGCCTGCTTGAAATCATTGTGGTCCACGGAAGCTGAGTAGTCCATCAAAATTCCGTAGGTTCGGTTGCGCGAGTAGTAAATCTGTTTGCCACGGCTGCGAATTGGGCAAAAAGTGAAAAATAAAGTTTCAAAAAAGTCGCTACCATGATCTCAAAAATACGGTACCAAGATTATTTTAACTGCCAATTACAATGGTACTAGAGGGAAAATTCCGCGGCCTATATGGAAGCCGGGAGGGAAAACTGGCAGTTCTACAATTATGAAACACACTGTATTTAGTTATCATTTTATTCTCAAATGTGTGGGACATGTATGCAGATGTGAACATCCGATTCAACGTTGTGCCAGTTGACAGGCATGTGGTGAAAGTGGGCCCCAATGTGAACACGGCGATTGAGCTGTTTGTCTTAAGTTACCGTTCCATTACGTACTAAAATGCTTGTTCCTTTGAGAGTCACTATCGTGAGCTGGGGAGATGCTAATGTTCCACGGTAACTTTGTCGATCGAGAAAGGCAAACATAAACTCATGCATTTCTTCTTTTTCATTTCGTTCTCATTTTTACTGACAGTTGAATATTCATCATTTATGCCATTTTTTCATACGGTCTGCCCTTGAATGATGTTCATATTTACTGGACATTGATAGCTAGACCAGAAATGCAAAGGCGAACGAATTCACATTCATGTCAGACATCACAGATCTAAGTTGTTGCCAATACGTCGTTCAACCGTAGAAAAATGGGTCAAAGATATCAGCTTAGACAACTCTGGGGTATGGTGTGCCTGTCAGAATACTCGTGGGTGATGATTCTAAGAAATTCTTAAGAGCACTGTGTGCTTCTGCCACAGAGCTATTTTAACAGAAACAACGGCTGATATTTGTTGATTTATTCCATGACGTTGCAGGAGATGTTTTGATATCAGCGATGGTATAGTCTAAACAGCATCAGCCGCGAGAAATGTGGCATTAACTGTAATAGGTTCGTACTTCCTTTTAATAGTCTCAAAATCTACATACATAAATGCTCACATGGCATTGAAGAGGTTTGATTCACAACCTTCTGAAAATCCCAGTCATGCCACTCCCTGTTGTTCTTGTAGAGCTCCTAGGATAGGAAATGTACAAAGCATCCTTAATGGTGAGACCACACGGTAATGCCGACCTCAGCCTTAGAGAAAACTTTGATTAGGAAGAAGAGGACACAGAGATTAGATTCTCACTGAATATAATCCCACCGTTATTTTTACTCGGTAGTAACGACAGCCGACAGCACAGGATTACTAGTTAATGCAATCTTGCTTATTGTCTTTCATTAGGATTCACATCCTGAGAAAGTAGGCATGAGCGGCACCTGATCCTTGTCTGCTTTCTCTACTTCTCTACTACTTGCTTTCTCTACTGTTGACGAGTCAACAAAGCCATTTGAGCGTCTATTTTGTCAAGCAAGATGTGCACCTCGGCACTTTGGTATTTCTTTTTTTTTCGATAGTGACGGCCGTCGCTCTAAATTGACTATTCTAAATGTTGTTGTTTTCCACAAGGTTGCTTACTAGTAACTCCTGTGGAGCATATCCTGCTCCTCTGCTGGTTTTGGGGAGACGTATCGCCCGAAAAGAAGAGTTGGAACTGACGGTTCCTAGTCTGTCGAGCATCGGTGTGAATGCCATGATGATGTTGTCGTCCCCCCTGCTCCCACTGGTGCTCCATATGAGCTCGTCCAAGGAAATCGCTCGAATTGCTTGCCCCTCCATTTTGACACCTACATAACAAACGGCGCAGCGCCATGTCCCTACACACCAGTAGCGGCCGTAGGGAGGGGGGGGGGGCGCCCTCCCCTCAAGAATGGGTCGCCAAATTTTTAAAATTACTTTACAATACAAATAAAAATCTCGTATTAGCTTATTTTTAATTGTTTACTTTTCTTATTATTTTAACATAATTTTTAATTCTCATTTATTATTATACTTAATATTTTTATCAATTTTATTTTCCATCTGGGTCCCCAAAGCGGCGGAGACGCCACTTTTTCTCCCATGTCCCCCCTCCGGCCCACTTTCTGTGTCCGCCACTGCTACATACTCATGGCGCAGATACACCGAGGACCGGGTATCACATACTCACATACCATGGAGATAGGTCAGGTAGGAGGGATGCAAGAAAGGATCTTTGGTGAAGTGTCTCAATCATTTCCCGATAACCTGATAATTCGTACATATGACACACTGTCAGAACACTCGATCATCCAATAGTTTGTTGCAAACTCATGCCAAAGAACTCAACGCAAAGTTTCATTCTCAGAGGAATGGCACCTCATGGAAATTCATTTATTTTACATACTTTTGCAACCACACTCAGCATACTTCAACGTGCAAAGAAATGAAGCATTCATCAAAGAAAAATGTCACTGAAATTGAGCTTCCCAGAAATGTCAGAGAAATGTTCGGGTCAGAGATCATTATTGAAAAAAATTCAATCACTGGGATGGTGAAAGCTATCGGCGGTTATCTCTCCCACCACCGCCTATGCAGAGATGGCAAATCTTTCATAATTCCTCCATACAATGAATTCAAATTTTGCATAGGTGTAGAATACAACTTCATATTTGCGTACTTCAATGCTCTTTTTATGACTTTCTTTTATGTAATCGTTTTCAAACAAACTGTAGCTGTGTGAGTTTTTCTCTTTTCATGTACATAACTGTTATATTTTAGGAATCCGTGTATATGGTTGGGAATAAGCTCGGGCGATTTACTTTCCACGGACATTGAAACTGCTAGCTTTCGCAAATTCATAGCCAATAAGTTATTAAACTCCTTTCCTCCTCTACTGGTGACATGTCGGAGAGAAGCTTCTCAATTTTGCCTCTATGAAGCAGCACTGTTTCAGGTGATCCACTTCATGGACTTCGACTACAACTTTTGGATGGATTTTCTTCACAATAAATGCTTTGGTGAATTCTACCTACTTTTGAGAGTCAACGTCAGCAGTCAAATTCCTTTAAGTCAGGAGCAAACGCTAAGGGATAGTTGCTCCTGGGCCCTACAAACTAAAGGTCCAGAATGAGGGGAAACTTCTACGTAAAAAATGCCCTCCCAAAGGCAGGTATATCATTTCTTTGCTGTCCCTTTAGCAATAAAGATCTCTGTGTAGAAGTCTGATGTTTTGCCCACTTTTGCTGCATTTGATCCACAATTGAAGTACAACAGAAGTAGGTGCCGCTGTTCTTTCTTGTCGACTTGAAGGGTCACATTCCATTCGACAGGAAACAGTTTGTAGCGACGCGTGAAGAACACAGTTGTAATATTGTTAAAGAGTGGAACAAGGGCTAGGGAAATGGGCACGTGATTAAACGAAGTCCAACTTACAGTGAAAAAGAAGATGAGAAAACCGCACGAACCTACTGGTCAACCTCTACAAGGGTTCTTTAGAGGAACAAGTACACCTACTGCTATTGAAGATGAACTATTTTTCGACATGTAGGGATTAGTTCGACCACAAACGTTATCCATTCAGGCTCGCAAGCACAGGAAACCACTTTCGGCGGTCATGAACGTCCGCGTAAACCACCACGCTCCCTCAGCGCATCAACCTTCTCTCCTATCAATGCTAAAGACAGCGCATGCGCACGTGCATGCGCATGTGTACGTTTTCCACTTGTTCTATCACTACTGCTCTTTGGAAATAGAATTTTGCTTCGGCGAAAGTATGGAACAACTTTTTGTCACTTTCCAAGCCCGATGACCATAGCCAGCACGTTTGTTACCTTCTACTACAGCGTAGTTTGCTCACTTATCAAGCTGTTGCCAAAATATTGATGTCGGGCCAGCTCCACCATTCTCCCCTTGTTCTGTTCCATCTCGTTCTGGTCATGACCCTCTTTCCCTGCTTTTAGGGATGCCAAACCACATTCTTACTGCGAAGAAGGGAAACGTATTCTGGATTCGTTTCAATCGCCCAGAAAAGTATAATGCTATCAGCTCAGAGGTAGGTTGTTAATTTAGGCTAGTACATTGTGCAATAACAAAACTGTATTGTCCTACTCTTGCGCTCCTTCCATCCATCCTTTTACAGTCTGAAAAACTGTGGCTTACCAACATCCTCTTCGAAAGTATTCCTGTTTCCTTATTGGATTGCCATCCTTTTAAATAGAGAAGAAAACTAAAAACTTTGTAGAAATCAAATACAAGCGTTCAGACTGAATCCATTGCAGAAACAAGAAGAAATCCCACACAAATTCAATACTTATTGAATGAGGTGACGGACATATCATCTTTTCTGGAATTTTGAACGCATTAGGCAATACATCTCCTCAGAGAGGAGATGTACCGTGGGACGTAATTGTTGTGTTCTGTTTCTTGCTCCTGGTGACTTGGTTTTTTGTTGTTGCTCGTTGCATCTCTGTAGTTCCTCAAAGCGCTTTAGTTTTGACTCGCTCATTTTGCCAATTAACTATGCAACCAATTCTCTGTCGATAGTTGTTAAAGTTGAGAAGATAACACCAGTCTTATTAAAATTGATTCCGGTGATCCGCCACTATACTTTGTCAGCTGACTCATTTTTTATAGGTGCGCATGCATTTACCAGCTGCAAAAAATCTGCGAAAAACATGGAGCTGCTAATTTTCCGTATCTCTCAAATGATTCAAATTCCGAATGGAAGCACCTCAGACTTTTCAAACAAATGATTCGTGCTACTTGCACAGCTGACCCAGAATTTCTCCAATATTCATAAAATCGAACCGCCAAAAATCTACAGAACTTCCGTTCACCGTTCACGAATCCAGCAAATAGCACCCGATTAGGATCGGATTGACCTTTCACTATCTGCGAGGTCAATGGCGACCTCCCGTAATGCTCGCTAACGGGAACAGACCCTAGAAACTTGAAATCTCTTCCCCTTCTTTCTACGAAGACTTCAGTACGTTCTTGAATAAATGTCTTGTCAGAGCAAATTTCCCTCGATTTCTATGGTTCACAACATCAAAGTTGCTCTGAATTTCGCTTGCATAACATTTTGGAAGAAGAGACACCCTGCTGCTTCCATTCAAATTAAACAGCACCCAGATGGCACTGCAGCAAAACTCAGAACGTGACCATGGAGCAAGTGCGTCTTCTGGAGTAGCGCGTGAACCAAACTTGAATGTGGTGAAATGCCGCGTCCTATCAGTATTCAAGGGCAAGTCACGCGCTAAATTCTTTACCAGTTTGTAATCGCACCATCAAGTTCTGGGAGCAGCTCTGAGATGATTTTCATGAGAACTACCACCATGCCGCGGTTGGCGCGCTTTCCACTGATCTTCGAACTATTACAAGTGCGAATGACGCCATGTTCCTGATCTGATAAGTTGCTTGAGTTGCTACTGACCTGCGACTTGGCTCAGTCTGGCCATGGAGGGACATTCGTCTCGAACGCGTTAGCAACTATGGTGCTTGCAAGGGAAATGCACGAAATTAAACTGCTAATACAAGACGACACTTATATGGTTAGCGAGCCTGTCAAATGGTGTTGCAGGCCATACTTCAAATTTGCTATATGCTCTACAGAAACTCATAACAAGACAAAACGAACGTACGTCACAGGACTTGGTCCTGTTCATGAAAAAATAAGGGACTTACCTTTGCACAACAACCAACTGTGTTGACGACTAGTGCTCCTGCTTTCGCCAACCATATATAATAATATTCCTTGCGAGAACCTGGCATAACTCCTTCTAGAGACAAGATTCAGGAAGGATGAAAACAGTTTTGAACCTAGCGTCGCGAGCTACGCAGCGTAGTTTAAGTACACAAAGCCACAATTCCGTGGCATCCACAAAACCCTTCCCTTGTCAACACGGTTGGAAATCATCTGCGTTTCTGAGCTTTCTGAACTACTTAGCAGATTTCAAGTACAGGCCATAACATCATGTTGAACAGGCTCTCTACCTATACACATAGGTGTCGTCATAGATTAACAGCTTTTTCTCATGCACCTTCCTTGTTAGTTGCGGCCAGGCCTTCAGAAATATTCTTTCGCTACAGTCACAAGTGAATAACAAATGGATAGCATGCGATACTGATTTTTACTGATTTTTATGGTTGTTATGGGGTTCGTACCAAAGTTGTTCCAAAGTGGTATAGACTCAAAACTCTAAACTGCGTGTACACAGGTGCCTGTACTCGAGATACTGTCCTCCATTTTTTCAGATGTACCGTAGCCTCATTGCTGCATTTGACGAGGCAGACAATGACCAGGATGTACTAATCACAGTGCTCACAGGTACTAAAAAGTCCACGGCGTCTTCACTTTGCATACGTACTTTTATCACGCACATATTCGTTTGTGAGCCAGTTACAGACCATTTACATATATTCTTCTTGCTTTCGCTGTCTTCTAGAAAAAAAAACCTTCCACTTGAAGTCAACATATGCTACATTTTGATAAAATTGAGTATTATGTGAGTGGTTTCTGCAAGAATTACTCCACTCCTGTGCCAATAAATTAGAAGAAAAACAGCGAGGAAATTAACCGTATTAGGTGTTAGCATACGTATGTCCTTGCGTTTTCCTTCAGTTACAGTTTTCTTCTCCGATTTGTTATCTTTTGGCAATGTGTCATATAAATTTCTAAAGCGCTACTCATGTTTTATAAGGAGGTTTTAATTGAACCAACCATTTATCGATGTTTTATGCTTATGAAATGGTGTACTGAGTCCGTGAAAATCAACACTACCAACTTCTGCTTCTCCTTGCATTCAGTTGATGTTCAAAAGGGCAGCAAAACTGCTCAGACGACCTGTGCTAAGTATGAGGAAGACATCTGGCTCGAAACGACTGCTCACCAGCAACCCTATTTTTGACTCGTCGACGAAATTCACTAAATTAAATTTCTTCCACGAAGATGTTAGAATTGGGCGAGAGAAATCATGTGGTGCGGGTAGACATCATACATATGAAGCGTGTCATTTGAATAAGGTGATTGAGCTGAAAGAATTCAGTCGAGTCTATTCATTCTACTCCATGATAACGTAGGACAGCATATTGCCAACATCGTCAAATTAACCCTCCAAGAGCTCGAATGATAATGGTTTTTATTTGCGTTTATATTCTCCCTAACCTCACACAGCTTCAAGGAGGAAATAGTGGCAGAAAATAGTTTTTCTCAGTTTGGCATTTTCTTCATGAGCTTGAAACATAAGTCAATTAACTTGAGAAACTTCAAGACGATGGTACCGTAGAGGAAGAAAAGGTAGATGGTATAGAGCGCTTTACAGAAGAATGACAGTAGTACGAAAAAAGCTGCGACTGAAAGAAGCGCGTCGACTTACGTTCACACATCGCGGACAAAGTGATGCACATGGTGCATCGCGCGGAATGTGCTCGTCGTGTCAGTATTTATGGAAGCCGATTAGAAGCATGTATCGAAGGCAAAATTGCAGGGAACCGCTCTGGCTAAAGCAGTAGCACATATTTCTTGTTGAAATTAGTGGGACCGAGCAGAAAATCTAGAGCTTGGTTCTTACGACTGTCGCTAACATTTGTGTAAAAATTGTTTAGTTACATTTGCTCCCGTTTTATAACCTGTCAGTAGTTTCCACGCATTTCTTGTTCTGAAAAACACATATTTTATTATAACTGGAGGCAAACGATCCAAATTAGTACCTATCTTACAAAGTATTTCCGAAATTGTCAACTATTGCTAAGATGTCGTTATCAATGTTCTTCCGTATTATCCAAGAACATTCACCCATGTACTGCATTTTTGGGAAGTGTTGATAGCAAATAATTAATCGTTAAGGAACTGGAAAGTATTACAGTGCAGGATCCGATTTCTCACTCGCAGAGATGGAGCAGTTGAGGTAACCCACTTAGTTAATACCTTGGTGTGGGCGACATTCTATTAAAGCTTTCGCAGCTCGAATGATGGAGATGCGCTGTACAAACTCTGGGTTGACAAGATTATTCGACACTCAAAAGTCAGTACAGCCTCTCCACCTCGTTTTTTGTTTTAATTGAGCATCATTTCGCAAGCACTGGCACTTTGCATTAGAAGCTTGGCTAGAGTCCATGTTTTCCACAAGTAAATCAGTGCTAATTTATTGTTTCAGCTGGTAGCTGCACTGGTAAACGGACCAGCATTAGGAGTTGCCTGTACAACTCTTGCTCTTTGCGACGTTGTATTAGCGTCCAATGAGGTGGGTAGTAAATCAGTTACCTTACCTCTAAAGGTACCATCTCCATCGTCTAAAGGGAGTCTTTTTATATCGGGGTCTGCAATTCAAAATCTGAAATCCTCTTATATAAATCCTGGTAGTGCAGCAAAATTTACCAGAGCGCAGGCGTGGAGGGACCAGCCCGTGATCGCATGAGCTCGTCATGACGCTCAATTATAGACAGTGCCTCACGAGGATGCGAAGCTGACGGGACATTCGACCGATCTTTCATCATAAGTACATAGGGGCAGTAGAGGTCGGTGGGAGCCGCCGCTCTGGTGGGACCAGCGCCTAGGCTGGTCGTCTCGCCTCCACTGGGTGAGACAATGTTTACGAGGTTTTCTGCTGTACAATATACGGAGCAAGATCACTGTCCTCCTTCGTTTCTGTGGCACGACTTATGGACGCGCTGTCATGTTGGTGATACAAATACTCCCACGAGCGGTTCTGCGGCATAGCGGTGATATCCAGCCGTCCCTCCCCCTCGAGCATAGAAAAACGTGCGCTGATGGAGTGGGGTGCGCGCCCCCCAGTACTGCGGAAAACTGCGTGATAAGGATCCATCGATGGAGGAGGGGTGTACTGGCGCCCAGCATTGCGGAGAAGGCCATGGTAATAATCCGTCGATGGTGAAGGAGTCTTTTATGACTTAATAGTGGAGGGATATAGGTCTACCGACAGGGGAAAAACGGTGCTCCGGCACTCAATATCGTGGAAACCTAGGAATATGGGCTCTCCAATGATGAAGGGGTGGGCCGGGGCTTAATATCGTTGAAAACGCCCAGATATGGGTACACTTGTGGAGCATGAAATTGTCGGCGTCCAGTAGTGGGAAACGTTCCAGGGTACTAGACCGCAGATAGAGAAGTGGGCGTATGCGCTCAATTGTGGGAAAACGCCATGCGACGAGAACGCAACGTTTCGTTGTTTTTGGATGATTGCTTCAGCGCCCGTTTGCGTTTATTTATGATGATGATGATGCGTGATGAAAAGTTTTTGGGTTAGACTAGCTTCGAGATTCGAAGTCGGACGTTAGCCGAGCGAGCATACTGGTAAAACATACGCAACTCACTGGGAGAATTTCGTATTTGAGGCTCAAATTTTGAGCGCTGTTGACAATTAGATTTCCTTCTTTCTTAATTTTCTGATGAGTTCAAAAGTAGGAAGCTTTTGTTCATACCTTGAGTGGCTGCCCCACCTCACTTCCTAGTGACCCGTAGGGCCGCTAGTCTGGATGAACATTTATTTCTATAAGTGCATAGGTCACTGTTTGATAGTATTAAGATGGAGAATTCATTTGAACCATAACCGTATTGGTAATTCAACACATTAATGTATGAATTCAACACATTAATGTATAGTGTTGACAGGTAGTCATAACAAGCAATAATGAGCAACACCATTCCCATCGCAGTGAATAACACGAAACGCGCAACTTCGCCTGGATTCAATTTCAGAATCCTAAAGAATGCTACATGTTTATAGACCCCCTATCGTTACATTTGTGTGATGACAGAGACAATTCTCAGTTCAAGGCTTTTCTAGATTTATATGTATTGTGATTTCCCCTGCTATCTACTATAATACTACATATTAGGCTGGTGCGGAAATATTTGTCGCTTCGCCGTCTCCACAAACAAACACTTCTTTTCGGTCGAATTTAGAAGACATCAAGCCAAATTGTATCATCTGTTGGTAGAGCTTCCTTCCTTTTTCAAACGTTATTTGAATATTCTGTCTATCTCTTTTCTGTGGTTTTTCATAGTCTCGAAAAAATGGTGAGACGACGCGATTTTCGGGTTGTCATGGTTGATGATTTCGAACTCGATCACTTTTCATCGGAGGTATCCGGTAATTTTGCTTCCGTTTTGGCTTGGAATCAGCTTTCCAAAGGACGGTAAAAACAGGTTCACAATGTTTTCTTCCACCGATTTTTAATTCGAAGACAACCCTGGGTTGTGATCGCAGGTTGTAGCTTGACTCGTTGACTACAGGCGTGGGACCTGAACCGGATCCTACCATCGCAACGCTGAGAGCAGGAACGGATGCCTATATCTAGCCTGCTATGATATCTTCTCTAACCTAATTTTTTCGCTTAAACAACGACCCCTTTATAGAACGCGTAATTGCTGTAGATGCAGCATGCTTCCTATATGAGAAAGCGTAGAGACGTTCTCCCACTCCTAAGTTTTCTTAGACCAGTTCTTCACTCCAGGGAGGTTGTGTTAGGAGTGTTGGTGGTGTTGTGCGAGTGTCACTGCAGCCTTCTCCATTCTAGTCATGCATTGAAATCGGAGTAAGTATTTTTGAGTTGATGTCTGAAGTTTACCACAGATGTGGTCGCGAATGGAGAGGCAGGTTTTCCTCTGCTCCAGGACAACGCTGAGCCGTTGTAGTTTTAAGTTGTGTCACTTTAAAACTCACGCGGCAAAAACCGACGCAGCAAGGCGTCAACGTACTCACTGATTGTCCTTATTCCCTTATTCCTAGGACGTTGCCTCTACTGAATACTCCTTTTTTCTAGCTCCAGATGCAAATCTGTGAGAGCTGGAGTTTGAAAAAAGAGATATTCAGATTGCTTATTCGCAGCATGCTGAAATTGCTTTCTGAAATTTTGTAGATTCTTGAGATTTCCATCGTATTGTTAGGAAAGATGTGTCAAATCAGGGTCAAGCGTGATGATGATAGAAAGTCGACTCCCATACCACCCCCCCCCCCCCCTCCTCAGCCGCCAAAAATACGACCCCCCTCCCCTTCCGTACAAAAATTTCAAATGAGATGAGAAATGAGAACGAAAATGCAGACACTACTCGACTTCAAATTCAAACGTTATAGCAGCAGTAGGAATAGCCACCGCCTACACCGTCAAGGGTTCGATAACCTCTCTATCCAGAATTTTTGTAAAAAGTTGAAATGTATGCGGTTGGCGAATATCGTATTGAAAGCATGAGTTCAGATCTACTCAAGCGATTTGCTTCGAATTCGTCATGAAAAATATCGATGTACGTCATCTACACGGACAAGGGTTCGATCCCCTCCGGGGCTAAAATTTTTGCACGACTCAAAATAACATGCGCTTGTAGTGGGCTCGAGATAATCGAACGTAGTGCACGAAAAGGACACTAAATCAGATTGCAGGGGTGAGCAGGACCGGCAGTACGAACGTGCAAAAATGTCCACCTAAAATTTTAGCTCGCTCAGAGGTGTGGCTGTAATCAGGCATCCATAGCAGAAGATCTAGCCCGTTGAGGTTCCGATTTTTTTTCCAGTTTTAAATAGTCGAGGGTTTGCGCTTTCCGGCTGTACGGCTCCTTTTTCCGCAGCTGCCTCCACCGCGAATCAACTCCGTCGATAAAAACATGTAAAGAAGGCCATTTTTATCGACGAAACCTCATCTCCGTAATTCTCGTGCTGAATCTTTCCTATTGATGCTGAAGAGCTGAAACTCGGGAGCAAAGTACAGCTGGGTGGGCACCATAGAATGGCATTTTATCGGCCTGCAGGACTCTGTAGGACTGGCAGTACAAACTTGCAAAAATGTTCACCTAAAATTTTGGCTTGTTTGGAGGCATGGTTGTAGCTGGACATAAATGATCTCGAGATCTAGCTAGTCGAGGTGCCAATTTCTCCTTAGTTTTAATTAGTCGAAGGTTTGTGCTCTCAAGCAGTGTGGTTCCCTTTTCCGCAGTTGTCATACCTCCTGCTTCGATCTAGTTGATAAAAACAATTAAAAAAGGCCAATTTTATCGACTAAACATCACTTTCGTAATTCCTGTGCTGAATCTTTAATATTGAGGCTGGAGAGCTGAAACTCGGGGGCAAAGCACAGCTGAGTAGTGCTCATAGTAACACTTTTTGTCGACTTCCCGGGGTGAGCAGTACTGGCAGTACATATGCACAAATATGACCGTCCGAAATTCAGTTTCGCTCAGTGGTCTAGCACTAGTATAATACCACTAAAAGTAGCACTAGTAGTGTCTCGACCACAACCGCGAACCCTCCCCTCTACGACCCCCCTACCCTTTATCCATCCACCATACGACCCCCCGTTGATAATTTATCATCACACGCTTAACCCTGTGTCGAATGGAATGGGTGTTGAATTAATGAACAACGTTATTTTTGAGTCGAGCCTTTAGAGTTTGAAATGTAGTGTGCGTCTCGGCAATTAATTTCGCACCAGCCTGATAAATAAGTCGTGGGAAACTTCCGAAGCTAATATGGAAGGTTTCATCAGCTCAAATAATTTTATGTTCAGTCTTTTCACATAATCCTAGAGTCGCATTATTTTTATCGATTCTAGTTTTCACGTCTATTCGTATTCTAGAGTTCTAGGCATACTTTCACTGTCCGTTCACTCAACTTGGCTTAAACCCTGAAGGCGCCAGCAGCTATACATTTGTGCATACTATGGGCTATCAAAAGGTACTTGCAAACTATACATAATCGATGTCTTCTCCTCTCGGAAAATACCAATGCACATACATTCCACGTTTATAATGCATTGAATTTCAAGGCAGTTCGTCTTGCACTTTTGGCGGAAAAGATGTTTGCCAAAGAAGCCCATGATGCCGGACTTGTCACGAAGGTTTGCTAGCTCATGATTTTGTTATCCCGATTCCAATCACGTCCATATTATCAGGTGCTTCCTCATGCCAGCTTCGAGGCAGAAGCAGGAAATCTCATCAGCAACTATAGCAGACTGGCTCACCAGGCAAGTGCATCATTCAAAGAAAGAGGAGGATCAGTGATTTCAGAAATTTCATGACTGTTGTGTACCCATCTGTCTTCCCATACACAATCCTTTATATCAATCGAGAGTTTCTTTCCTTAAGACTCTCTCTCTACCAACTCTCTCTTACTTACAAGGATGCTACTTCCAGCACTACTGTACCACCACTAGCGGAATATCAGTTGATTAGGACTGGATACAGAATGCGGCGATGTGGGCAGGTGCGACTCTCCTCCTGATCCCACTCGAAGCCTACCTGAAGCCCTAAACAGTAGCAGCTCTTTTTCCGGCCATCGCACCAACTGGCAACCTATTCGCATTGCAGCTCTCTGCACCACCAAGGGAGATCTCACGATCTCTTGCCTTCCGATAACAGAGTCACCTTTTGGCACTACACCATCACCGATAAAAATGACAAACCATAGGGTAGTTATGAAAATAAACCGCTAAAATGGTGCTACTGAAAGCAAAAGTGATCTCTAATACATGATGTAATACCTCTGACACGCAATCAGACTTTGCTTCTACTGTCAACTCCACTACACAACTAAATACACGTGAAATTTCTGGGAGAATCCATAATAATGCAGTCAAGACAATCGTTGCGGTGCCAACGCTTGAGATGCAGCCGGCAAAACGGAGTTGACACTTTCTCGTGGCAAAGTAGAAACTAGCTATAATGACGCTCTCATTCTCATTTTCTGGTAACTAAACAGCACGAATGCAGGTCGAACACCAAGGTACATCGAGGTCTTAGTCTCGGCCATGACCTTCTCCGCCCCTTTTTTTTGCTGATATTCTCTCTTCTACTGCAGCTAATGCTTCCCTTCTATTCGCGGTAATCAAGGAGAAGATTGCGGCAATTGGGTTGAGGAGTCAATGCGCAAGAAATAGCTTTGACCTCTATGTGTTGGTGTCCGGGTTCCGTCCCATCCGCTCTGTTGTTGGAGTTGACACTCTGGTTGCTATAGTTTTCTCATGAGAGTACACAAACCTCAGAGCTCCACTTACGATTCTGCAGCACTGTTCACTTGGCAATCCAGCAATCACACCACTGGCGAAGAGACTCGCATCTTAGCATGATGGGAAATCATCGAATCAAGGTGTTTTTGTCAGTTTCCGGAGATCATTTAGCAGATTTCAATTATATCCTGTGATATAGGAGTTCACTTTAGTCGGAGTCACGTACTGTACATACAGTCTCTCGCCAAGCTGATAGCATGAGGGAAGGGAGGACAACCGCACTCTTCCATCCTTCTTCCTGACGAAAAGTTTGTCCCATCTGTGTATCGGCGAACGGTTATCCTGGCCCTGCAATTGGCGATGTCTTGTGGAGGGCGTTAGGGGTGATCACTTACGCTTGCACGGCTTCGGATAACACTGGGACTTTTCACTCCTCCTCGCTTCTCTAATTTTGCGATCCAGGATGTAAGCTGACAGTTGCATGCGCCTCTTGCTGCGCGGCATTAGCATGGGTGTTCGACAGTTTCCTTAAAAAAAACCTTATCCTGACGGTTGTGGTGGATTTCATCCACCGTCTCTTGGATTTTGCTGCTATGCTCCTTTTCAAGAAAGAGGGGAAGAGTCGAAGGCCATTTTACTATCTAATGTGGAATCCTGGAACGAGAGCAACAATCAGCCTTCAATTGCTAAATGACCAATCTCGTGGTACTATTCACCGAGTGACCCCCAGTACGCTAATGGATTTGTAGGTACCCATGTACGGCTGCCATCGCCGTCATGAACTCGGAGAGTTCCTCTCTCCTTATTCAGTGTAGTCTGCGGCTACAGTGGAGTTTTTCTGTGATGATGATGCCAAGTTTCCACACAGTATCAAACAGAAGTCCAGAAAAAGTTTGAAGCGCACATAACTCTCACCATATAAAATCCGTGGAGTAGTGGAAGGTAGACACACATAAATTCGAGGTTTGATAAGATACAAAATGGTTTAATGCCTTCAATAATTGCCTCTTTAGTTGCTTACTCCTGAGTATGTTCTGTCCCTGTACGAAACAGGAAGATCAATTGAGGTAGGGGTGGATTCAAATCCATCCTGTTCCATAAAGCACTTTCTCTCTACTGGATTCGCTCGTTTTAGAAGGAGAAATCAACATCCTCCTCAGTGATCAGCAATGGCTTTCATCGTATTCATCATTTATCCTTTCTTCATAAATAAATGCTTGTAAAAACACTTTGCAGAGTGTCATCGTCTCCAAACGACTACTGCGACCACAAAGCGCTATTGATAATCTCCTTACGATCAATCGGAAGGAATACGAGGTTCAGTAGGCGCCCTTTATCAGGAAATGAATTTGAGGTTCTAAGCAGAGATAATTTTCAAGCACATGTAGATTGTTAGGTAGTTAGGGTGTCCACGCTGATTATCTGACTTATGGCCAGGTCTTGCAATGACCAGTTGCTGCATATCTTGTTCGCAACTTCACAATACATTTCAAACAAACGCTACAAAATTGTATTATTTCTTGCCACTCCGCCTGTCTGGCTCACGCGGGATTTTCAGGCTTCTCTTGCTTCTTTCTTGACTCACATATTTACACCATACGCAAGTGAAATCAATGTATATGGATGTACGGAGTCACCCGCATGATGCAAGGCATTATTTCTACACTTGACCCAAACACATATGCCCGTGGACACGTCATGAGCAGCTCCGTTTCAACTATGTGCGGTAACAGCCTTCAGCTGGGTGCAGTAGAATATGTGACCGACTTTGTGCAAATGGTAACACAAAACCGTTCACGTTTTGATGATCGTTGTTATACTCCAAGTGGTAATAGTTTGCTTAGCTTGGAAAGATGTTGCGGTCGCTTTAGACACAAATGAACTTAGTAATGCAGAAAGAGATGAGGTCACATATAGTCGGAAACATTTAGTCGGAAACACGCGCCTAGACCAGTGAACCCAAGCGCCCTCCGTCGCCTTCCGCCCACTGCGGAGGGTGCGTTATCACCACTATCCCCATCGTTGGGCGACGCCGCACTTTTGTTTCGTGTCTTAACTAATACTTCACTCACAAAACTATTTTCTACACTTTCACATGATCTTATTGAAACTACCACTGACCAGTCGTAGGCTTTCGAAGCATAATGACTCACTTATACATACAAACACTTGTATATGGACTAAGGCCGGTCAGTAAGACATGGAGTGGTAGTTTGATCGAAGTTGGCACTTAATGGACAACTTCAGACAACAGCTAAGTGCGACTTACCATTGCCAACGGAGATGAAATTTTTATCTAGTCGTCACATGTCAAGTGGAATTTCTAATAGGAAACACTTGCCTTGGAGGTAACCGATCACTGACCAAATGCCTATAGATGGGAAGCACTACCTCAGCATCACACTGCACATCGAGAACAGCATATTTCTAAAAGTACAAAAAAAGTAGTAAAGTACAAAAGTAGTGATTTACTGTTAAATGGCACTTAATTGGGACTTATACCTCAGATGAAGATGGCAACTTCGGCCAGATTACTACCACCTATGACTAATGATAAATTCCAGAGTTGTGACTATTATGCTGCTCAGCCATCTGCATCAGAAATTTTTTTTAGGTCCTCATGAAGCAGTTCACTTCCGAGGAGACGATTGACCGAATGACGTCCAAATTTATGTCGAAGATGTGAAAGTGTAAGAAACATGACTATTTGTGTAGATAAAATCATTCTTGAACACCGCCCTCACCATCACCACCAACACCATCGGTCGACTAAGTCACAATGCAGTGCCACGGTACTTTTTTTTTAAGCGAGCAAGATAAATGACAAGATTTATTGCACAAATGGTACCGTCGAGGGCCCGTCGGATGGTGAATAACGATTCCTTCAAACATAGTTCATATATTGGCGTCGACGCTTCTTACAGGATGTCCTTGCAGGAAACCGTAATAGACAAAAGAGCGATGTGAGACTCGACTGGACAAAGGCATTATTACTTGGATACTGATAGAGCTTCCCTCGTATGCCCTTCATTTGAAAGCTTCAAGAACACACTCCTTCATACTGACAGGAGATCCCACCTGTCAAGCTACTTTTGCGTTTTAGAAATGGAAATAAAAAGTGTCGCAGAACTTTTCCATCAACCCAATAATAGAGCTGTTTGGAATGCTCATAAAGAGTGCTTTACACATGTACGTGTTCATCTGTCATGCCTATCCATTGCAGGCATTCAACGGGAATGGAAAACAAGTCTCTGCTGGAAAGCAACAGAGCTTTGCACATTGACTTGAAGCACCCAACAAGAATTATGCTCGCAGAAAAATCGCTTCCCGTTCGAAAACTTTGGACTTTTATGTGTGATATAAATGGTGAAGGCATGAGCAGGTTAACCGCCGTGATCAGCGTAGGACTACTTTTCATTCGCCGCCTGAGCCTTGTGCCGAGTGGCGGCGTGCCCGATTTCTGTGCTACGACACTCGTTTAAACTGCCTCAACTGTTGCATTTATTCACTGCCTGTTATGTCTTCTTACTGCTGAGTAGTTGCCTGGCAGGCCTACGAGAGCATCTACTTGGCAAGTTGTGGAAAATTAGTGGATTTGCCACCTTCAAAGGTAGTTTATTGTTTACGATTGCTTGGGACCCAATCGATCCCTATTGATCCTGTTGGTCAAATTTGAATCTCTTCTGGGTCCGTAGTGATCTGTGGCATGATTGCTATTCCCGTTGCTGCGCCAAGTGTTCAGGACCGACGGAATCCCAAGAAAAGGCTGTACCGATTTCAACAATACGTCTCCACAGCATGCGGATCTTGATCAACTGGCGTCGATGCTGCTGGGCGACACCACGCTACCCGTCCACGTAAGATTGGTGATCTCGCTTTTGACAGAGTATCATAAGAGATTGTCTGCCATATTGGACAATTGCTGTGACTTGCACAACGAGGTGAAGTTACTCAAGACCGAATACGCTTCGTTGAAATCTGCTCCTTTCAATGAAAACTACCACATCGATACAATCCCAAGCCACTTCCGCTTCGAAGCCTGTGAGTAGTCCTAGGTCACATACATCTGATAATGTACGGAACGTTAGGTCTTATGATGAGGTCGAACGTAGCCGTTCGATAATCGTGGCTGGTTTTCCAGAAAGTAGTGCAGAGCAAGCTCCGGTTAAGAGTTCATCATGATTACAACTGTATAAGAGAAATAATGGATTTCTTGGGCATTGATTGTTCTATAGTAGCAGCATATCGTCTTGGGCGTGTCGCAACTGACCGCTCATGTTTAATCAAATTGATACTCCCCGCATCTATTTTTGCTAAATTGATGTGAAGGCGCGCTCCACATCTGAAGTTATTCTAAGTTCACGAGATTTTTCTCAGGGCGTCCCTTCCCAAATAGGAAAGAGATAAGCTAAGCGAACGTGTAGCGCGTCGGAGTAGCGCTGCTGTTTGTCACTCAACCGTCACACCTCAGGAATCTGTGAATGTTAGTAGTCAGAACTCTCCTCTTGCAACTACTACTGCGACACCAAACTTGTGAGCGCTCTCCGGGATCCAGGTGACTTCGTCACATGTTTCCTCGCTAACATGCGCTCTGCTATCAAGAATTCGAACTCTTCAAGTTTTCTGCTGAAACAGCATAGTCCTGGCATTCCAGCCCTTCCCAAACATGGCGAAAGCAAAGTATTGGTCTCCATTCGCTCTTGGGTTCCAACCTGGTCAAATACAATTACTTTCGCTGCGAACGGCCCCGTAAAAAAGGAGGTGGGGTGGCGTTGCTAATCGATTGTAGGTTTTTTCCATGCTTGGTTTTTGAAGAGTCCGTGAGGGATGCGACAAGCGGGTATACTAGCTAATCCCGCTCAACCGGCCTGTTGGTTAAGAGCAACTACTCACTCCTGGGTCCAACCACAATCAGAAAAAAAAACACCTGCGAAAACGTAATCTGTGAAGGTTCGACCTTTTTTGGATCTCGGCATAGCGAAGACAGTTCTTTCAAGCAGCTTGAGCAGTAGACCAAGATTTCCACAGTTCTTTATTAAGGCTTAGATTTTGGCGTCTTCGCCTTCGTCAGAGCTTGGAAAGTCAAAACCAAATGTAACATATCTTCTGAAACGCCCAATTAGCCTACAAGTTATAATCCAACAAGAGAGTAAGAGCAAAAAAACGAGATCAGTGGAGTAAAACCCGTCAATGCTCACCTAGATAGCCGTTTAGCCGCGATGTGATGGTGCCGCCACGTTGAATAGGTGTGCCGCTACTAGTAAGTAGGGTGCCCCCGCGCCTGACCCCTTAGATCAGAACTCGCAAAGGTCTTGGTACAGAGCCAGTTCGTTGGTCACGGCAATGCACTCTTCCTTCCTATTCATTTCAGGATTCCTAGCGGTTATCCAAAATGCCTCTATTGTTCTGCGGGCTACAATTTAGTGTTCTCACGATGAGATAGTGACAGTCACCTCGAATGAACTCTTTCCATGATTATGTCTGCAATGAGATCACAGAAGTGTGTTCCTTGACGCGAATACACAGTGGACGCCCGGTTTTACGAATGTACTGATCTCCACATGCCTGGCAGGTGATGAGATTAACCACATCTGAGACCATACTGTCTCCATCTTTGCCGAATAGGTATATAACATAGTTCGATGTTATACAAAGCCGATCATGAGGGCAATTGCGAACGAGTTGAGTTTTTAGATATTCCGGTGGTATCTCTACAACTCTTACGTGATCTCCCACATCGGCCTTACGTAGACTGACCCTTACTGCCTTGCTCATGGCATCAGAGATGAACGGCAAGCAGAGAACGATCTTGGAACTGTCCTCTTCTGTTAAGTTTCTCCGTTAAGGAAAATGATCTGACTCCCTAGGCCACTCCTTCTCAGGGTAACCGTTAGTATGTGTGATGTGTTGGGCCAGTTTTATAAAACTCGCTCGCTCCTGGGCGTCGGATGTGACCCTCATGGCTGTTGTAAACATATTTTCTAGTATAGATTTTTTGGTTTTCCTTGGGTGTGCGGAGAGGGAATGAACCATGATGTTTTTGCTGCTGGGTTTACGATACCATTTTGTCTTGCACTCCCCCATTTTCATGTACACCTGAACGTTTAGGAAAGGAAGCCAATTGTCCCTAGGTTTTTCCCTGGTGAATTTTATGTGAGGGGATTGCTGATTAGAAGATTGAAGCATGTGTCCAGCTCGAATTGAGTTGAGCACACAATACAACAATAGTCAATATGGCAATACAGGAACGAGTTCCGATCCAATATACATAGCTTGTTCAACCTTAGACATGAAGGTTATGGCTAATGTTGGTGTAAGCTGTTGTCCCATCGCCAATCCCCCGATTTGCTTGTAGTAATGCACTGACCAGCGGAAAATAGCGCATTTTAAGCATTCGTCCAGGAGCGTCATCACCTGCCTAATAGTGAAACCGTGAAGTGTGAGTGAAGTGTGGTGTTTGGACAGAAGCTCAAAAATAGCTTGCAATGCGGCCCCATTAGTTACGTTGGTATAAAGCGAGCTTACATTGAAGGATTCAATGGCGCACTCGCTGTCAACGTGTGCTGCGCCTAGGCGCTCGAGAAACATGTTAGTGTTGGAAAGGTGAGCGGTGATATGTTTGAGCAAGGGGCCAGAATAACGTTTAGCAGCCACGATTTCCTATCCGTAGGGCCACCCACACTACTTATTATGGGTCGAACCTTGAAGTCCCTAGGGTCATTAGAATTGAGAGCAGCGGGTGAGAGTTTATGCGTTTTTGCGAGGACATAAACCACCGGACATACAGGGCAATCGTTCTCCAAACGTGTTATTGCCTCTTTGTTAAGCCCTGCAGATTTTGCCGTTTCAACACAAACCATGTTGAGGTGACGGCATCGCCTTGCGAACTCTTGCGCTGAAGAAAACCGATACAACGTCTCCTCATCAAAGTGGTGTTGTGTGATCCCTATGTCTAATTCACATGACATGACGACAAATTCGCCTCCCTTGTCGCTGGTTGAGACTTTGATCTCGCCCTGAACAGAAAGTTCATGTTTCTTACGTAGGCCGCGGCATTGTGCAGGCGTAAGATTACTTATTGGCGGTTTTTTAGAGTGTGATGTTAAAATTGAGAAAACCGATAGGGTAAACAGACGGAACTTAGTGTCCACCAGCCATGTTGGGCTCTTGCAGTTTGAACAACCCAGATGGAAAGGGTATAGGAGGCAATGTTGTGCCGGTGCTGTTTTCTCGACCCGTTTCTTGCTCTTTTCGCGAGGCTCTCTGCCGCAGACGATCATGGACGAATTCCAGGCTGTCAACAATCTTAAGCGTTACCCCAGGGCCTATCGATTGAACAGGTGAAAAACTGAGGCCCAGATCTAAAACAGACAGAGCATTGTCGGAGAGGGTAACATTGCCAATGACCGAAACACGAGGCAGGTGTACGGAAAAATTGGAATTCTTGAGAATATCGTCTCAGCGGAAAGCACAGTTGGATCGAAATCTAACTTGAAACTGGAACGGAAGTGCTTGGAATGTGGAGCACCCGTGAAGGCAATGAATTTCGTCACTGGAGAGCTGTATAAAAGAGCGGACTGAAAATGCAGCGTCGCGTTGCCTTCGGCTCCTGCTACGGCTTGGTTTCCTCTGTCACTATGTAGTTTATTCATCATCTTCTTCAGCCTCTTTGATGTTTCTTAGCTTCATCCAATTAGTTTCTCTCCTATCCTCTCTCTCTCTCTCTCTCTCTCTCTTTCATTACCTTTCGCG
>KN726136.1:24769-57225 GCA_000816745.1 Ancylostoma duodenale
GCGGTCCCTGCGTCGCGGCTTTCCATAACTGGGTCACGTCTGGTTCCAACGTGCTGTTAAATAATAAAGGTTTATTAATTAAGTTATATCTCGGTCAGAAGTACGCAGAGCAAAGTGATAGATCCAGTATCACAATACAATCGATTATAACATTTACAGGGCGAGCGGCGAGCCCTAGGTCAGCCAGCGGCGGCTCATCAGCATGCCATCGGCGGACGATTACAGGGCGAGCGGCGGGGCACGACGCCGCCCGCCCTGCAATGGCCCGCGGATCGCTCGCACCGAGTGTCTGAGCTTTTATGAAGGCTGAGCTTCTATTTAATTAAGGATTGACATGTTGAAATGGGGAGGAGTCCGGGAATTTGAATTCGAGCGAAGACCACTCTTGTGGTTGACCATGATGAAATTTTGCTCTGTTTTTTGTCCAGTTAAAAATAGTGCAGTTTTTTTTCTGGAAGGACATGCCCACAAATGTGAGGGTGCCGCTATACTCTACGTGAAATAGCATACTACTGCTCAGGCGACATTGATTTCTATACATACTGATTGTTCGCTCGCAGTGCAGCGACGGCAGCGATGTCCCGCCCAAATTCACTGGTCGTTGGCGGCTGCGATGTACAGTGGCGTACTCTATGTACAAGGAGTGTAGCGGCAACTTTAACATGTGAAACATTCACTTACTTCGCAAAAAAAATTGTAGCTGTCATCCTCAATGTTTTGGATTCTTCGTTGGCGCCGCCGCGCAGCTGTTAAGCACTATCGGCGAGTTTCATTCCTATGACACGCCAGTTTCCACACTTCCTGTCGCTGCGGTGCAGGTTCGCGGCTGAAGGACGATGTGAACGAAGGAAGTAAAACTGAATCAGGATATCAACAACTACACAAAGTTTGTTTGCTGGCCTTATATTTGGTCAGTATGCAGCTACGCCTCCACTTCCAGGGGGGGGGGGGGACTTCTCTTCCTTCTTACCGATCATATTATCAACAGATGAATCATGAACACAGACTTTCTCTGGGGAAAGATACATGAATCGTTGCCATTCCGCTCAAAAGAAAAACGTGCTGGAAATGCTTGAACTTAGGAACTGGCCCTATAAATTCATTTTGATTTTGGGCTTCTATTGCGCAAATATGTAGTACTGTACTATGATTAGTGGAAAAAGCTATATCCTTCCGAACCACGAACGCTGGAATGATCAGAAGCCACTGTCTCCCTGACTGACATTCTTAAAACCCACCGTAAGCGCGCGCGCTGCTAGCACCCGGCTGGGCCGGATTCCTCCTGGATGGGAGACAGAGGCTTCTTTTCACTAGTATTCCACTATTCTACGCTTATATTTTTCTACAACTCGCTAGTATTCAACTACTAGGCACTATTTGGCCAGTGTAGTCCCAGAAATAGCAATATCAAAAAATTTTGCCTAAATTTCCCCTCTGAGAGTTATTCGACACGCTGCTCTCGAAAATCATATTCATTTTGTACCATGAGGCCATTTTATAGTTACGATAGGATCGCTGTTACGAAGCGGAAGATATTGCTAATTTTGAGGAAATCTACAGTGTCTCGCTAAATAAAGTGTGTGCTCGTGATAATCATGTCAAATAAACTCAGTGTATTGGAAGGCTTTCTGAGATGTCGTCTCTACCGTACAGCTCCCACAATCTTACAAATACAGCGTTACGGTAATGATTTTCATGGTATGCGCATCAGATGATCCCCTTAGTGAAAGTCCGGTCGAAAACAGTGATTTTGCTATTCTGGGACGGAACTAGCCAAATATTATCAAATGTTTAAATACTAGTGAGTTGTAGAAGAATATAAGTGTAAAATAGTGGAACACTAGTGAAAAGAAGCCTCTGTTTCCCATCCAGGAGGAATCCGGACCACCCGGGTTCCAGCAACGTGCGCGCATACGGTGGATTTTAAGAATGTCAGTCAGGGAGACAGTGGCTTCTGGAATGATCTCGCTCAGAAACGTGCAACAATCATACCATAGCAGCCACGAAAACAGAGGGAGAGGAATAAATCACAACACTACAATATTCGATAAGTTGTAAGCGTCCAGGTGAAATGACCATTAACGATCCAGAATCCCTTCTAAAATGCAATGGAATTTGAGAGGACTGATGAATCAACCTGTTCTTCTACCTGACATCCTGAAAGAATAGCCCTTGATTGGATTGTCAAGTGCGCAATTCAATCTCTATGAGTCAGTTGTCCATTTACGTTACGCGAGAGTAAAGCTCCATACGAAAAAGCGCAGAATAAGTGGATGAACAAAGAAGTTAATGCTTATGAATGCTTCTGCTAGTTACGTGATGCCAAATTCTGAAGGCCGGCAAACGACGTCCGGAAAATGACATTCAATCCGGTTGCAGCAGCAGCTGCGCGCGGTCCCTGCGTCGCGGCTTTCCATAACTGGGTCACGTCTGCTACCACTGAGGTCAGTACCATCTGGTGGACATGATCCGTGAATTGCACATCTTCCGGCTGTTCTCGAACGATGTAAATGTCCTCTATTAAAGCTATGAGGTGTATACTAATGGACTGAAAGAGAAAAACACCATTATATAATGTCCAAAGAAATTCGCAAGGATGCAAACACACAAACTAACGTCACAGGTGAAGACCTATGGTGCAGCATGACTAAATACTGCTGAGTAATTTCGAACACGTCATCAAAAACAGTTCGTTTTGACCCGCGATGTTGTCATCGGACAGTGAGGCATGACCTGATGTTTGTCGCGCTCTATCGCGTGTTGTGATAGTGCTCCCCACGATGCATACTGGTTGAGTTCGCTACCATGTTGTTACACCTCACTTCTCCTTGCTGAAACTCATGCATTTTAATCTTTCCGAATAGCCATCATACGCAAGTTCATCCACATGCAGCGTTATCGTACAAACTAGCACCGAATACCGTGTTTTAACGCATTTTTTCTGTTGATACTGATGAATGTTTCTGTTGAAGGATGTTGTTTGTACATTATTTCTTTTACAAATATCATTACTTTGACGTTGTAAATGGATCCGTGGGAGCAAAATCTCTAAGAAAATCATATGGTGACCATACCTCTTTCGCTCAACCCAATACACGTAAACCTGGTAAGATAGTGCTGCTGTAAGAATTGGTGGGTGTCAAAAACATCTTCCAAGGTAGTGGTAAATTTTTCCTTTTTTCAAATTCTAGGTGTGCTAAATCTTTTAATGCTAAGTGTCGACTGAGATAAACTGCAAATGCAAATATGGAATGCAAAAAATGGCCACCGCTAAAGCGATGCAATTCTGAATTCCTGCATATTTCAGCCCCCTCGCCAGTGAATGTTATGACCTAGGTTCCAGTAGTTTCCACTGCTGTGCGGAATTTTCACATCCTGGTTTTTTTTTCAATATTCTATTTGGATGTTTATGGTCGATTTGCGTGCGGTTGCGTTCTAGCTCGCGTCACGGCTTGTCTAGGGCGGTAGATCAGCTGATCGACCTTTGCGATCAATTCGATCATAGTGGAACAGGTGCTTGGTGAGTGTTTGCGGTTCTCTTGAATTTTGTTTGTGTTTTCAATGTGTACTTATGGGTGTCTCCAACAACACATTTCGCTTACTTTTACCCTGTTGTTCTTTTTAATTTCAAATCGAATTAATAGATCTTCGAATCGTTTTCTTACGTTTCTACATAGCATCCCTTATTTGCTTCATCTGCTACATAACAGGGAAAGATTAAGCGCAGGGTGGGGTTGAAATTGTTCGCAACAAGCTCATGTTAAAAAACGCCAATCAAATTGGAGAAGACCGCAAAAAGAAGCTTTGTGCCCATTTCCATGTGAACGCATAGGTAGGCTTTTTAGAAGCTGATGAGTCCCGAGCCGTTGCACAAGATATTTTCCTACTTTGTCCAAGTACCACAACCCCCCTGTGTAGGTGCAAATCGGAAAAAGTCCCATCCGAGCTCTTTAAACGTATGGACCACATTTGTATTCGATGACAGGTGGGAGTTCTGTTAGGGTGCACGAAAAATAAAAAGAAGTATTGCTTATTTAACTTATAATCTCATTTATCACTTAAAAGCGCTTTGTTAAAGGACACTGAGTAAGGAAAGGGTGTGAAATTTGTGGAAAAGTAAACGATGCGGGGTGAAGAGTGGCATTAATCAGCTGATTACCATTGAAATTATTGATTAATTTTGTTCGCCCACCATTCTCCGCCCCGAACTTTTTCATCAGCATGGACCCAGCGTTACCGCACCATTAAAACTAGTTTGCCAACAATGAGCTATTTGGAAACCGAACTTGGCTCAGTGGTTCTACGTAGAGACTTTCGACAGCCAATAATCGACTCATCTACAAAGGAGCAACCAGGAATACCCAAGAAATGCTAGTTGAAGTCTAAAATTCTAATGACCACAAAAAAGGAAGGCGAAAACCCACCTTGGTCCAGCCGCACACATTTTCGTCGTTTGGCTGTCCGTCTACGATCAGTGAGATCACCGCAGGTTGCCTGACCGATCGATAATGATCCACTTGACCATCCGTGATCGTATCCGGACCCTTTTTTCACTGTGTTAGTGAGTTCACCAGCAGCAGAACCTGTACAGACAAGTAGATATTGACGAGTCATTCATGCTTACAAATAAAAACCTATAAAATCAGCGTCGGGACAATCGGCGGATGCTTTGCGCGGCTCCATCGCTGTCCGAGAAGCGTGGCGGGACCCAAACGAAGTATGCGGTAACAGTAGCACGCTTCATATCAGAGAATCGAGCAGGTCCCGCCTGTATGACACACCTGAGACAAGGGAGTGGGCTTACTGCGATGGCAGTGTATACTTATTTGGCTGAATGTAGGCAAATCTGGGGATAGCGCGATCGGCCTTGTATTAGTAATGATAATAGTAATGTTCAACAGTAATAATCGTAATACTTACGTGATATAAAGATGAAATTTAATCAGTTAGAATTAGTGTCGAACGGAAATCTTTTCGTCGGCGGAAATAGTACGGTAGAAACAAACTCGGAGATCCATCGAGGCCGATGTTGCTACAACCAATTTCGACTCAGATTGTGTTTGAAGAGCAAAAGCCTCAACGTGATCGCCATCACCTGACATTTGGCCCATTGTTGTTTGCCAGTTGTTTATGTACATAAGCCTGAATGAACTTTCTGCATTTCCCGAGGTGGTTTTCGTTGATCCATTCAAATTCCTTAGTTTCCGAGGATTGGCTGTACTCAATCTTTACAACTACTTTGATATCTTATTTGTTTTCTCCTTTTCTTTTTTTTCTAGTAATTTCCCTTAATTTTGCGTTGGAGGATTCTGTTGGTTTTCATCGTATGATGTCATAACCAGTCTGAGGCACTGATCCGGTACAGTCCTTAGCAGTTTGTTTTACTCGTATTTGGTGGGTTCTGCTGTTATCGTTCAAGTGCAGTTATGATCAAAACCTCAGGATTATGGCATGCTGCCGGCAGTGTTGCGGAGTCGAAATGAAATGTTACAAATTTGAAGTAGGACAAGTGCTTCACCTCTTGTTTGGGGTAGCCTTGTGTACCTACACGCATTTGTTAATGGAGACAGATTTTCGCTGTACTGGATAGTAATAATCAAACCACACAATTTTGGCACCGTAATCAGTGGGCGCGCGTTGTGGGACAGGCGGAAGCGCATCGTTGTCCATCCTCTAACTTTTCATGCCTGTATTCATTCAATCCATTCAATTCAAATATTCACTTTGTTAGCATTTATGTGCCTGCACAATACGTCGACTTAACTGAAATGTACCACTTCAGCTCATTTTGCTTCGTAGAATGGGTGGAACTGGACGGTGGGCGTCATATGTCCCTTTTTTAATCTCCGAAGGATCTTATGCTCATGAACGGAACAGTTAGTAGCGGATTAGGTTCCCCGCAGTAGATCTGATATTTCTTTCCAAGGTAGTTTTCTACCTCGTGCTTATTTTTCGTAAGATCTGCAAATTTGTCTTCTGGTCTCTTTCTCTCTTCCTCTCTCTCATGGTGATTCGAATTATAATATAATACATCTATCAAAAGTCACAAAAGTGACGAAAACTACCTTTTGGAAAGGTTTCAAGCGCAAGTTTTGTGGAGCGTTTGGACGGAGCGCTCCACATGTCCTAGCTGTCCGCCTTATTGTGGGATGAAAACTTGGCTTATCTTGACCGGTTGTAGCCGTCGATATTTCGGGTTGATCCCTACAACATTTTGGAATGTTGTTGCCCTGCTCCGGTATTGTGTAATGTATACATACTTCACAGAAAGTATTAATCTTCAGTTTTTTGGCAGTGCTGGAGACAAGTTGTAATGGCATAGAATGGAGACAAACTGGTTATACTGCTGAAAACTAAATTTTGCATAGGAAAAGACTTCACAAATCATACTCAAATATGCATTTTAGTTGGGAGCCATGTACCTTTACTCGGTGTGATGGTTCGAAAGACTGAAATTGGCATCAAAGTGATATTTATTACAGAGGCGCTCGGAAATTATCATATAGGGGATCGGCTCATGAAATAATCCCTTTATGGGAAATTTGAGAAGATCCTAGGAAATATTGTTTAGCTACCGCACCTCTATACGATTCTCCTAACAGTTTCTAAAACCACTAACGCCTTCACTACAAGAGGCTTTCCAATTCTAGTGCGCATTTGGGTTTGATTGAGAATGTTTCTACTCATGTGAAAATCTGGTTTTCAACGTGAAAACTAGTTTCTCTCCATATTTTGCGATGGAAACTTGTTTTCAGCACTGCCGAAAAGATGAAAATCTAAATGTTTGTCGAAGTATTCAATTAACAATACTGAAACAAAATGAAAATTTCTCAGCTTATGGGGATGTGCATGGAAAATTCAAAGAAAAGAAAGAACACGTTGAAGGTCTAACCTTTTTTCAAGGATGTAGTTTTGTCCGCTGGAGTTTCTTTTAGGTTTCGGAGTTAATCGAAGACATCTTTTCATAGGTATACCGAAATATTCGCAAGAAATGTACTATAACTTGGAAAAATCTCTTCGGATTTAACTAACTGCGACTATTTTGTGTTCTCAACGTGGCTGTCAACGTTAACAAAATGACCTCATTAACAAAAATCAAAGTTCTTAGGACAAAAATGACATCACTTAACGCTACGCTGCAGTGACAGGCGCAGAAATTTCTCTCGGGGAGGGGGGGGGGGGGGGGGGGTGGGGGGTGCAAAAGAAAACGACGTGTAGCCAACCAAAATGTTGGTTAAGTCTATTAAAAACTGACTCAAATTCAAATAATTTATCATGTTCAGCCTATCGGATCATCGATTCTGGGCAAAGTATGGAAGTGAGTGATTGTGAGCAATACTGTTTCTACAGTGCACGTATTGCAATCGTACAGAGATAGCTGATGGTCTTCACTTTTGAATAGAAAAATTATGTTTGTAGGTTTTTTGCTTAGTGGTTATAAGTATCGACGCTAGTAGTCAGCATACACAGTTAAACGACGCTAGTCTTAGAGTTAGATAACACAAATATTGGTTTCATTTTCGGAAACGTCGAATTTTCCGCTCAAATCACGGGAATTGAGTAAGGCGACAAAGTTGGAAAAAAATTCAAACTGCATGAATAACAACCTAACATCATTTGCTTCTGTGCATTATGAGCTTCAAGTCTTAGAGTCGGGCATTGTCGGCGCCGCAAACTCGGCCTTCTGAAATGGAAGGCGATTTTCCAGGATTACCGAGAAAGCCTGTGAGATGCTATGATCCTCATTGTTCCGGGCACTCCCTGCTGCCTCTTTATTTACATTACGCATTATATTTATGGAAGCTCTGTGTTGGTTGTGTTTGAAAGCGCTGTCTTTTCCTGTTGGGGTATCGCCATCCAACTTCTGGACCCAGGTTGACTGGTCTTGGAAATCTGGGATGCTGGGTTTAGATTCCAACGCTTCGAAATTTCACAGCGAACAATGCTAATCCTTTTTCCCTCCAACTTTTCGAAGGATTACTTCTAACCAGGAAGATTACATGTCTGCAACCCAGTTTCTTCAAGCTGTCCCTCATTAGAAATGTTATTCGCGAAATATATGGTGTTAGGGGACCGCAGAGCACTTTAGTCAACACAAGGTTCGTCCTAAGTTTTAGTTCCAGAAGTTTCATGGGAAAATTTTCAAGTTTTTTTCCAGTGCATGAGCTTCTTTTTGGTCTTGAATGTCTGTTTTGTTGTTAGTTTACGTAATTCTGCAATTGTTCAGGTTTCATTTCTTTTAAAGTTTGTTCTTACCATGTACACACCAATAAATACCACCATTGAATAAATGAACAAATGTATAGGAAGACGTCATTTTTTTGGCTTTCTAAGCCCTATGGTTCTACAAATACTCGTATCGATAAAGCTTATCCAGAAAAGACGTGTGGGACGCAGGAAGCTGCTTTGTGAACAACATAGGGGGATTTTCTCACTATTGAACGCTCAATCAAAGGAGAAAAAGGGTAGTTTTGTAACCGACTAGTCTTCCCTTGTTTATTACCACTTTCATTGTGGTGTTTGGTTTACTGCACGAAAAATCCAACTGAATGGAGGAGTGCGAACCTTGTTATGGTGAACAAGTGAGGTGTCCTCATATTTACTATACGTATGGTGTAACATTCCTTTACTTCTCTCGTCAAAGTCGATTTTTTTGTGGGGTATATGGCGCATTTGCTGTTTCTTCCTGGGAGAATCACTCATTATGCTTATCCGGGAAGCTGGTATCATGTACGGCTTCAGAGAGGTCTAAATCCCTAAAAACATTTACAGAGAAAGCTGCTTACTTGTACTCATTTATATTATATTATTCCAATTAATTTATTTATCACACCTTGACTTTAGATAAGTGAGAACACATTTTCCTGTAAGAGATAGCTGTGAGCTGTTTGCTGTTGTGTGAGTACCGTTCCCTCCACCTGCGATTCATGTCCTCTTATCGACGGTACTCCTTCATCCTCTCAATTCTTGAAATAAATTTACTTACACGATATCTCATCTGAAGTAATGACTAGGACAAGAAAGACGGTGCTCTCATTTTTGTGGCTTTGCTGTGGAATGCAGTATACAATTGCACATACAATTATTTCAGATCAGTGCAACAGTAAAGTTTGGAATTTTTATCTGTAGATAAGCCTAGTCTCGTTTGCTTCGACGAGATGTTTACTACCTCACAATGAAAAGTGTCAAAAAGCAAACAGCGTTATCGCTATGAGAGAAAGTGGGTGGGAAGCGGGTCGATCTCTACAGGAGTCTAACTCTACTTTCTCAAAAGTCTTTCCCTCATGTGCTATCCATATTTGTGCATTTGGTTGAGATCCTATTGACTTTGATGTATCCTATGTACTGTTAGAACTTTCCGTAAATTATCTTCGACCACGTAATATCGTGATTACTAGCGAATTACTATATAGGGTATATACGCGAGTGCAAATGCTGAAGTTCTGGCGAAAGTGCATGTACACCTGACATAAAGCGGCCTACATTTTTGTCACCAATTTGAGAAATCCAAGGCCTAGAAAGGCTCAGTTTTAAACTAATCGGCAGAAAAAAGTTGCTTTAGTTTGGAAAATCGCCACACATGTATCTGTATATTTATTGTGCATTTTTTTTTCAGAATTCAATTCACTCCAATTTAAATGAGAGCAGCCTATAACGGGATCAAGTCTTGTGATCGAGTACCTCTGAAATTGCAGCATTACTAGAGCTTTTTTTGTGTACACACCCGTCCTGAATGGCGTTATGTTCCGTACATAGGGAGGTTGAGAAAGTGGGCGCTGAACCATCCTCAGAGCATCAATCGCTCAGGGAGAACGAGCAGAGACGTGGCGAGAACACCTGCCACTATCTGCACCCATATCACTGAAAATTGAGGAAGTCTCTAGATTTCTTTTGAAGCTGCACCAGACCACAAATTGGTTTTGGCTCGGGAGTTGGTTTCTGCAGTAGATGTACTGAAAATTGTCTAGCCTTCAGCATTTGCGATATGGCTGAAGAAGGGTGATAGAAATACAGGGTGCCTCAAATCTTGGTAATGTAAAAGGAGCTCACGTGCAGGGTAGGCTCTAAATCCGATAGGAACAAGCGTTTTTCCTTCAAAGAAATTTGCTTCGCCTTAACGTACAACTCAGTTGGGGTGTCCTTTCGCAACGTTTTACCGGAACAGTGCTCCGGCCCACAACTCACGTTTAGTTCAGCACTGGGTCAAAAATATAGTTTAGCTACTATTGGTATCAACCAGTAGCTATACATTTACCTGGACTGCTACTTGCTCAAAACCTCTTCGGAATTTATATTAGTTGGAAAAGCACTTCAAAAATATTAGATGAGTTGGACCGAAGCCCAACCACTTGCGTGTCGCTGTCCTCAGCGTTTTGGGGCCTGTAGCAGCAGAAACAGGATATTCCGAGGTGAATGATTGCTTTTCATTAATTGTGAGGCAATGAATGAGGTCCTTATGACAATATTAAAAATTACCCATAAATCCTTTTCCTGTGTGCTCTTCTCATTGTTAGGTGTTTTTGGCCCACCCTATATAAACGGTAATTCCAAAACAGTTTGAAACAATCTCCTAACATCTGTATTTGTTGATGAACGATGGCCTTATTACAACATTAGATATTAAAACCTCCTTCATCAGTAGCCTTGAGATGCTTGTTGACTTCGCTGACTGTGGCACTGAAGCAATGTCACCGAACCCGTTTTAAGCCATTTGAAGTGCACTTTCCAGCTGCTTCACCTCTCAGCGGGGATCCGAGAAAAAATTCGTTCGGGAAGCAGGGCAAAATAGGGGAACCGACTAATTGGGATTCAGATTGTTCGTGCGCACTTGTCAGAATCAAGGAAGTCTTTATGAATCCTTGGCTCTTCTGCAAACTGCACCAGAGCTGCTACGTGCTTTTCTAACTGTGATTTTTGGTTCTAATTCGTTGTGCATTCCAGTTGTTACGTAAATAAATTTCCTGGGCACCGTCTGATCCCCCCCCCCAAAAAAAAAACGAAAAAAAAACGTAGCATATCCAAACACTACTGTGGCGAAAATGGGTGACAGTGCCGTGATAGGGGTAAGCACAGGTTATCCACAAAACTTCGGATTTTATGCGTAATTAGTTAAAAGTCAAGCACTACTGATAGTATGCAGAACTGAACAGCTTTGATGAAGTAGCAGCGGAATAAAGTATTTTGAAGATTTAGAAGGTCGTCCAGTGCCATCATAATCCTGCAACGATTGTAAAACAGCAGAATTAGGAAAAACAAAGTATGCCGAAGCTCTTATAAGGATGACGTGGATAGAAATTCAGCTGTTCTCTAATATTCATGCGCTATTCTGCAGACGGGACTGCTAATTATTTTCTTGTTTCATTTAATTTGTCCATGCTCAAAGCTTTGTCGGTCTCATTCTTGACAACTTTCCCTGTTCTTGAAGGCGCCATGGTAGTATGAGAGCTTGTTTGATTTCTCTTTTTATTGCCCATAAACTACCTAAATCGCCTGATATCTGACTATTTTCATCATTTTTTCCTGAACGTAGGTAGTCGCTTGTGCGGCCGTTGCATTGCTATTGGAAAAATGTTGATCTAGGAGACTGAGGACACCAGGGCCCGGATGCATCATTGAGATTACCTATGGCTAACGTGTTAAGCTACCCGAATCCACTTCTTACTCTGCACACATCAACATGTTTGTCCGTGCGTGACGTTGTCTATACCCAACTGCTGCCCATGGGTGATCATATCTATGGTTACCCGTGGGTGATCATATCTATAGTTATGAGATTTTACCTATCCGCTCAACGGCGCATCCGGGCCCAGGAAGCCATAGCTATTATCTGATAGATCGGCCACCTGAAGGTAATTTGTAGAAACTCTTTTGTGGTTTCTCAGCTGGCTGCCTGCAGAGGTTGAAGCCTCAAATGGTGTGAGGACCTTGCTAGAACACAGAAACAACGCTATGAATAGATGGTGTTCTATTATTTCGTTGATCATTGCATACGGTGAAATTGTCGTTTTTGTTCGGTTGAATGTGATTACTTTGCTAATTTCATGATGATCAAATTCAGGAAGAAGCCATGGATCAGCAAGGGCTTACGCATCACACCTCCTTTTTTGTGAACGATGAGGATCAATTTCATCTTCACCTTGAGCCGGCAACCAGTTTGAAAAATGTGCACAAGAGCGAACCACATTTACATATTCCACATCTCCTTGTGAGCCAGGATGATGGTATGTTTGTTTCTCCCACTTTTTAGCTCTCTTGATCACTAAGATCTTGCATTTCCAGTAACTATACGAATGCTTTCTCTGTATAGTTATCTTTTTCCAAAAGTACAGCACAGGCATGCTTATGCGTGGGTTCATCGCAGGTGACAGCGGAAAAGCCGCATTCCAGATACCTGGCCCTGTTTTATCCTGGTGATGAGCCTCGAGGTAATGCTGCACAGTAATGTCAGAGTACAAAACCATGTCTTTGTGTACAAATCGAGAAAAAAATAGTCACATTCTCTGAACACAGGGAGTTTCATGTGAATGAAGTTTCGTAATGGAACAATCACTAAGCTTAGGTAGAAAAAAAAACGTTTTGGACATTACCGAGGCAACAATTTCAAAAGGCCTCAAGTTATGCAAAAGAGTTTGTAGTTCAATGAATAAAAGGGATAACAGCTCAAATCTACAATTTGTCTGTCGAAAGTACGTATGAGCCCGATACGAGCAACCGCGGTTGCTTGGTGCGAGGAGAAGGAGGAGAAGGGTAGGATGTATGAAAGAAGAAAAATTAGCTCCTCCGTACGTATCATATTATACATACGTGATCAGTCCAAACTTTAGTGACAAAATTGTCTTGGGAATTAAGTTACCGAGAACAAATTTGAATGAAAAAATGATACAATGAAGGTTCAGAAATTGCTTTGAAATGAAAAAAAGTGATTTAGCTGAACAAAAAGCATATGCATGCTGCGGAGAAATAAACCATCAAACGATTAGCCGCCTTGTAGCCCTTGTACACGCAAGTCGCTCTGTTCTCCTGCATAGTTGAGTTGGTAAAGTTTTCCGTTCACCCACATTTGGAGCTGGAACGGTAGAGGAAACGCAAATCACGTGGATTTCATGGAGTGTTACGTATCCGTCGGAGTTTTCCCAGTTTGGCCATGTCATCTCGTGGTGTGAGCATAAGGACCAGTTACTGCATCTGCAGCTTTTTCTGGTATTTCGCAGCAGAATGAAAAGAAAATGTCCCAAAGAGCCGCTCAAAAATGCATGCGCAACGACAAAAACTCTTCTCGTGATGTGACGCACTAGTAATTGTGAGGCATACATTTCGTTCCATCGGGGACAGCAATCGAGAGGAAATGATGGAAAAGGAAGCAATGCCCTGAAAAATGAGGTACTGGGGGGGGGGGGGGGTCGCGAGGCAAATTTTTGCAGTTCCCATTCCTGTAACCAATCTTCATTAAACACTACATTCGTTTACTGCCTCGCACGAGATTATCGAAACATAGCTGCACAAGTGATAGGCAAAAAGAAATGTACGGACTATTATTCCAAAGTCTGTGCTCATGCCTCCGTCGCTCTGTACTTGTATGCGAATTTTTAAAAGTCTGATATCTCCAGAGCGCGGTGACGAACGATTTTATTAGTTTTATTGCCGGGAAGCAAATGTACAGTGTGGAACTTCCTATTATTCCTGTAGGTCTGACATCTTACGTTTCAGACCATCCATCGCTGAACAGGATAGTGTCAGGTTTATTCCATGTTGACAACGCACTGCACACGCCTCATGCATCTTGTGGAAACCTAGAGGTGCGCTAGTAACATTGACTTTCTTCACATCTAAAGTCGTTGTCTGAATAATCAGAGTTCCTGTAGGTTTATAATCTATCATGCTTCGAATATCCGATGTTTGACTAGGGCTGACTTAGAAATTCCAGAAAAAAATTGATACTACACCGTTGTAATGAAACTATACTTATCATTGGCGTTTAATTATTTCGCTATTTTGAATATGTATAATTAATGTATACAAACCAGCATCTTGCAATGATCCTCTCGTTTTCACTGTTGCCATGAAGCTGCGATGGACTTCTCTTGAGTGGCTTCAGAATCCTTCTATCTCAGGTGCTAAAATTCTGCTTTTATGACAGCAGTGTCCACATTTTCTCGGGCATTTAACCCCTTTAGATGGGCTGAAGAATTGGGAACCATTATAATTTTCTTATGAAATAGATTTCACAATCTTCTTCATTTCTCGCGGTCTTTTTTCTTTTATATATATATATATATTCCATTTAATAGTTAGTTCTCCTTTTTTTCCTCATAGTTTCTTTGACTAAGAATTCTTACTATGAGCAGCATCTTTATAGCGTTGTCTTTCCCACAACCTATAAATTTCAGGCCCTGCACAAGAGGCACAATTTAATAAGAGATGTTGCAGCAACTGATTCGTGAGTTTCATCTACTACATACTTCAAATATGCTCATATTTTGTTACGTAGTACTCGCTCGCTTTCTTGTCGGTTGAAATCTTCCCCACAACGTACCGCATATTCCTCACCTATGAACAGTCCCTCTTTTTCGCACCTACCCTCCACCTAGCGCCAAAGCGCCCATCCCACAGGTGTGGATCCGCCGGGTGACGTCTTTCCCACTGGGCGCCGACGCACTCCTCACCCATTTGTGGACCACTTCCTCGGTATCATTCTCACTACAGGATGTTGTCATCCTCTTCGTCGTCAATGAACCTGTTTGTCTGCATCTTCCCCTGGTCACGCTTCTCAGCTCCTTCACCATTTTCCAACTCAGACTCACCTATCAGACCTCTGTGGGCCCGTCGGGTGATGTCTCTTCCACTGTTGATTGCGTGCATGTCGCACACAGCTGTGGATTCGTTTCGCATAATTGGACATGCTGAACATCGTGATGTAGTTGAATTTTTACGGTAGCGGCTGGTTCTCTTATACACGCACATAATATCCAATTAACAATGAGTATGATTGAACTCTTAAGCTGATTCGGTATTGTATAGTTCTTTAGTTCTTCCAGTAGCAAAGCTTAATAGTGTCAGGGAGCATTTACTGCCTTCATGAAGATGTACACATATCTTTGTTACTTGTTTCGAACCAACTTTAGCATGTATTCCGGTGAGCAATGTTTTCGTAGTGTACTACTGGAGAAGATGAGCGCACGGCCATGCACAACATCGAATTCGAACTCCCTTAACCCTTTGATTCTCTACGTCACTGGAGGGAACGGCGATGATACCTTAATGCGTTAGTTTCTTAGATTATGTTATGAATAACCAGCCCAGGTTGTGAGATAGTTCATCACTAGCCTCGGACGTGTCGGTGAGGTTTTTTGGAAATGGATGGGAATTTAGCTGGTTGGCGGCCGTGGACCACTTCTCATATAATAATTCGAGCCATCCGTCATGATCTCGTTTGTGGATTGGTTTTCTGAACCCAGTACCTACATATCTAGTCTCAAAACAGCATAGAATTAAGTTTCTGACATGTTTGAAAATCCTCGACTAATCCATCCGAGTCCATTTCGGGAGAATTGAGGTCAACATTCTTGTTCTTTTGAGTTCCAAATCGTATGTCGTCTTCACCTCCAGCCAGACATCGGTTTTTCAGTCTCTCTCAGATCACATCCGTCCACGACGACGTGCATAGCTGATTTGGTGACTGGACTGTTACTGTCATTATCATCGTTTGAATTCATCACATGGCTGAGGGGTAAAATACGTTCCTGACTGAAGGTTCGAGAACAGTTCGGTGTTGGTTGAGAAATGCATCGTTCATCCTGCAAACTGGATACAAGGACTAGGAAGTTTTTTCTTCTCATAGTCAGTGGTGTTGCTCAGGAATAGAGGATGACTGATGATAGCGCGACTTGAATGGCTTCAGGTTATGCTCCCTCCTCCGGAAATTCCAAATCAAAGACAATTGTTCCAACATAGCTTTTGCTGCTCATGCGCTCGTTTTTCTACTCGGAAACCAACAAAATTTTGAACAATATGGTCTTACTTCTCTTACCCACATTTCCTTGAAAAAAGAAACTTGAGAATTCTAGAGATAATAAAAGGTTAAAATTGGATTCATTCACTACGATATATTTCCTTCTAGAACATCCGTTATTTCTCAGCCACCACTGCGTAAGTCGAGTTCCGCAGTTGACTGGAGTGTTGTTGCTGATTCATCAAAAAGCGCCAAGGTATGTAGTTTTTTTTTCTTGCCATCATCTGCATGAAATTTATATGGCACTCTACCGAGAGATGGGTTGGAGATCTGGTTCCGTTCTTTTCCGAGGTGTTTGAGAATTACCGTCGTTCATCTCGTCCCTCTGCTTGGACTTCCCTCTGATAAGGGAATTTTCCTGGACTTCCGGAGCCGTTCACAATTATACATACAGTAGCGAGCAAAAAGATTGCAACTTTTGGTTTTTCGTCTGTAACTCCTTCCAAAGCAGAGCTTGAAGGTTCAAATTTTCATGGGACTTGTTAACACTCATAATAGATGGGAACTATCCAAAACCTCCTCATTCTACCGACTTCATGTTTTTTAAGAAAGTTTTTTTCTCGCAGAAGTTGAAATCTGTAATTCGGCACCATCCACGAAGGCTCACAAAATGAAGTCTATCATTAAGACCTGACCACCAGTTGAATCCTTGCACTAGATTACAACCGTTTATACCAGAAAATGTGCATGTGCTCACCAGTGATTCACATCTGCGAAGCTTATGTGAGGATGGTTCAGCAGTAATCCTCTACGGATGTTCCTGTCATCCCGGCTCCCTCTAACAGCTCTGTTTAGAAGGGGAAGATGCTGTTCACGATTCTATAGGTCTAGTTACAGTTTTACAGTCTCAATACACTTCATTGCCAATTCGGAATCCCGAAATATTCTGGCTGGTTGCCAGCCAGTCAATCGTGCACATCACGGAAAATAAGTTTTGGAATTTTTTTCAGTCTCTAAAAGGAGTTACGTCAAGAATCTCATAAGCGATAAAGATGCTCCAGGATTCCTAGAATAATGCTATGTACTTGGCGATCCATGCCGCCTTGGATTTAATGAGGTAGGTCTTACAAGGTGCGATGGACTCTACGAGAAACCACCGAGGTGTGGTACTGAAGCCTGGCACTGCAAAAAAGGGGTAATTCGGTATGAAATAGATAAAGCAAGCCAAATAAGATGTTTTCAAAGCAAAATGCTCTATCAAAACTATGAAAACTCGAGTGTGGAGCAAGGCGGCACACATACGCGTGCTAGTAACCAACACTCATCAGTTCGAGAAGTCCTGTTTCGATAAATCCGAGGCGGCATGAACCGTCATGTACACGGCGATATTGAAGGAATCCTGGAGCATCTTTACCATTAATCGGATCTTCAAGATACCTTCCTCACCGAGACAGAAAAAATTCCAAAACATATTTCCCGTAATCTGCATAATTAGCTGCACTCTCAACAGGCATATTTCGGAATTCCGAGTTAGCAGTGAAGTGCGTTCAAACTGGATAACTGTAACCAGATCCATAAAATCGTCAGCAGCATCTTCCCCTTCTAAACAGAGCTGATAGAGGGAGTCGCGATGACAATAACATCCGTAGAGGATCACTGCTGAATCAACCTCACATACTCTTCGCAGATGTGAATCACTGGTGAGCGCATGCACATTTTCTGGTATAAACGGTTGTGATCTAGTGCAAGGATTCAACTGGTGGTCAGGTCTTAATGATAGACGTCATTTTGTGAGCCTTTGTGGATGGTGCCGAATTACAAATTTCGACATCTGCGAGAAAAAATTTTCTTAAAAAACATGAAATCGAAAGAGTGAGGATGTTTTAAATTATTTCTATCTCTTATGAGTATCTACAACTTCCATAAAAATTTGAACCTTCAAGCTCTGCTATGAAAGGAGTTCTAGACGAAAGAGCAAAAGTTGCAATCTTTTTGCTCGCTACTGTATATGCACCTCTTAGTAGGAAGTCAGGACGAAAATTGCGTTACTGTACAAAAACGATGCAGAACTCGTGATAACGTTAGAAATAACCCCTGTTCACAACCTGTTTTCACTAGAAATCTTTTTCGAAAATTAAGGGGCCCGAATGAGAAAACAGCGAAGGCAGTGAGTAGAGAGCTCACCAGAGCTTTCGCAATAGCAACAGATATATTATAAGACTGTAAGATAATTCTGTGTTATAGTTGTTTCGTAGTAAACAGTTGGACATTACGTTTGTCCTTGAATTTCCAACCTTGATTATGGAAGTATTAGCTGCTTGCACGGAAGCACGCTCTCATTCGGCCTAAAGACATAGAAATCGTAGGTAGGTTGGTTCAAGGTACCCCAAACATTGGAAAGTCTCACAACAAGTTGGAAAATGTTGAAATTGCGATGTCAAAGGCAATTCAATCAACTGGGGAGTATGTCTGAGACCTGTAGAAACACGGACACCAGAGATAGTCGAACCTAAGTAATTGCGATAGAGATGCTGTGAACAATTTGTTACATTCTGGTGAACTATGTTTTACTGAATGCTTTGGAACATCAAAAGAAAGGAAATGATAGCAGAACGCAACTGTTAGAATAGGATTCGAGACCAGCGGTGATTCCACAGTTCATCTGTCTTACCAAGCCACTTCCTTGAAAAAAAAAAACCTCTACAGCAAAGAATACAAGAATATGAATTATTCAACTGTCTAGCACCTATATTTTCCCTCCAAATCTGTGCGTTATTTTTGTAACTTAGGTTCGAAATAAGTAGTTATTTCATTTTCCAGCCATGGCATTGGGAGGGTGGAGATCTGAGCATGACTACTCCACATTCACATTCCACTGCAGGTGGACTGATGCTGCAGCGTAATCTTCAAGTAAGTGTTGGCCTCTTGCATAGGAACTGTGGTTGATCTGTTCATGAGATGATTTTAATAAATGTCTTGTTATGTGGCGCACTTATGTTGAAAATATTTTTCTTGTGTTCAGGATAAACCTGCCAGTTCTAGTCACGGCTTTGTTGCATCGTCCGCTTCGCCAACGCAACCTCCACCATCAAATCCAAACGAGATGAATTACAATAATGGAAATCAGGTTATAGTTCTATTCGCGTTGTTTTTTTTTTTATTTCTGAAGAGCAGATTCTGCAGAGCAAAAATTTTCACGTTCACTGTAGTTAGGCCTCCTCCCATCTTCCTCCCCCGCCCCGTCTCATTTGTTGACCGACAGTGTCAGCCTTCTTTCCTAAAGTCCTTGTTTCCAGTAATAACCAGTATTTGTAATTTTTATGTCTCGATTTCTCCGCCCATGATCTTGTGTTTGTTTTCGTTATATTAGCGATATTACAGGGTCATCACGTCTTTGGTGGTGTGTTTCATCGCGGGTTCTTCTCAAAACCAGTTGTTCGCTCAGAAGAAGAAAATTATCGCTACTTGATGGCATTAGACCGTTGAGTTCCGAAGTGCCCTTCCAATTATTGAATACTAATTGCTTGATGTACTAACTTGTCCCAAAAGTCTGTGCAGCTCATATGATGTGGATCAGCAGGTAGCGAGCACCACATTCAATTTTCAGCGCTTGCATACTAACCACTTGAAACATATACGTACTTGCACGAGGAAATTCCCTAGTCGAGATCAATCACAGCTCCGTCTTACCATTGAAATGTACTTGTAGAAAAGCCATTGCAGTTGGATATTCTAGTCAACACATGAGAAAAAAACGAACGCAGCTGAAGTTTTCCATCTTTGGGCGCTGACAAGGATTTGGAGCAGCATCACCGCAATCTTCTCTATAGTGGCGATAATGCAGTGACAGTGCTGGACTATAAATTCACCAAGGACTGCGCACAAATGCGCCGGCTCACTGTAAGATAGCACCCGTATGAAATATTTTTTCCAGCTATATAGCTCCTTTCTGCTGCATATCTGATCGCCGAATGAGTATACCTTCGATGTCGTTTGGCATGGAAAGTTTGAATATGGAATTAGTTCGACCTACTATCCATGCCTAAATGTTCATTGTAGATATAATGTTTTGTTGCGTACGATACTACAGAGTCCGCATAGTCATCTACCTCTTTTCTTTGGTTTCAATAGTATAGTTGGTCCAAACTTGACATACACACATATGTACATACAGTGCGGGCTAAACAGTTGTAGCATTTTAGGCTCTACACATTAATGTCTTTCAAGGCAAGCCGCTTATAATTAAAGTTGCACGAACTTTTGGGACTACAAATTAACGTCCTTCCAAGTCAACACAAATTTTTATTATGCATCATGTAGCTGTTTATTGATTGCAGATAAAGATATGATCGATTTCTGCTCAAGTGTTTTGTAATTCTCGTTCAAAACACAAAAGGTTGTGCTCGCAAATGCTACTAACTTACCACCAAATTACCCATGATCACAGAATGGTTTTACTTTTGTCCAACAACTTCTGCACTGTTTTCTCTATTCCACCGATGAAATATGTATCTTGTCAGTGATGTGATCTATTACTTCCCTAGAAGCTAAGATGTTTATTTCGAGGAGGGAACAAGCTTCCAGGAAGGCCTAATGAGTGTCACTTATTCTCATTACCATAGACGACATGCATGTCTGAGTTCCTTGTTTCGCACTTTGTTTGCTTACAACTTTGAATCCGAAGTAAAATTGGGCTCCATTCTTAAACGAAGTGATAGCTCCATGTGTTCCATTTCTGTTTGAGCTGTACTGCAAGTAGCGAATTTTATTTCAGAAATTGCTGGATCATAATCTGAAGCCATTTCATTGGGCAGTCAGTCGCACTGATTGCATTCCGCCTGTTCCGCTTTGCAATAGGTGCCTTTTTTGAACCCAGGAACAAGACCCCATGAAGCGGAAACTTGTCTTGGACCTGTACTACTTCCTTACTGGTTGCTTGATGTTAAAAATCGCTTGTCATACCTGTTGAAGTGTAGCTTTGAAACTCAAAATATTAGATGCGAAAACTGTCTTCGTCCACGCCACGTTAATTTTCACACATGGACTGCCTTCAAGGCCCATGTACAGGGAACTCCAAACGGTCGCAGACAGGGGCGGGACCTCGGCGCCGCTCGCTTGGGCAGAGGCACGAGCGCTCACCACGTGGCTCTGGTTTCTCTGCTCTCCAGAGTGCTCGTGTCTCTGCCCAAGCGAGCGGCGCCGAGGTCCCGCCCCTGTCTGCGACCGTTTGGGGTTCCCTGTAATTGGCGTAACTAAAGAACATTTCGCGCGCAGGTATTGATTCACTGATTTTGTCAATGAATTTCCAAGAATTTACTGTGCTCAAGCTTTTACTCATGTTCAGCATACCAGACAACACCAATGAAAATCGTCACACCACATCGGAATGAAACGCATGAAAAATCGACAAAATCAATGAATCGATAATGGTCGTGCACAAACTCTGGTGAGTGTGCAGCACGAACGAGGCCCGAATGACGTAATGATTAGAGCAGAAACCCAAGCACCAGCTGTTCCCAGTTGCTGCCATCCCTCAGCAATAGCTGCTAAAGGGACGAAAGCCTGAGCATCAATTGAGAGGAGGAGGAAAGCAACTGGGAACATTGCTGCAAGGGTTTCTACTCGAACCATTACGCCGATCGGGCTGCGTTGGTGCTGCATAGTTACCAGGGAAGGGATAATGAGTGCCGCGAATATCCTGGTTCCCGGTGGCCATCAGATTCGTGATCAGCGTGGTGAAAAACCTCTGTGGTTACGGTTCTACCACACCTGCAGCATAAACCGCGAAAAATCAACAAATCGATAACACCGCGGTGCAGAGCGGCCGTCAGATTCGTGATCAGCGTGGTGGATTACCCCAGTATGCCCAATTCGATCCGGATTGGAGCTAAACTGGGGAAAATCGATAAAATCGATCGATAAATCGATACCCGGATCGATACTGTACGGTGAACAGTGTCGTAGGCCCTCCTCCCTATTCGGATGGTGTCCCATGTTTCCGAGCGCCCATCTTCGCCACCTGGCTTGCAGATGCATTCCTGTCGTTTGAATTTGGCGCCTACGCGCGCCGTCCAGATTTTTGAAAAAGCGTTTCTATGTTTTATATATAGATATGAATATCGAGCTGAAATTCGCACGGAATTACGCATGTGAACATTTCATGCCTTCAGTTCCTCTGCCAATCAGATTGTTAGTTGACAAACTTTATTGACTTGACTATTCGAGCAGATCCTAGCTGTAAATGAAACCGCCAAACGGTTTCGCTCACCCTGCTAGTTTCCCAACATTAACCCAAGCCTGCTACTCCGAAAGACCGAAAAGGAAAAGGGATAAAATAAAATATAGTAACACAGAAGGGATAAGATGAAATATAATAACGTAGTATGTAATAAAATAAAGTACAATAACATAGTACGTAATAAAATTTATTTATTTATCTACTTATTGTTTACACTCAGGGTGCGCCAAAAACACTAAGACAGCAATGTGGTGTTAGTAACGAAAAAAAAAACAGAAACTTTAGATACGGTGTGAGTAGCAGTTGAAAATGAAACACCAATTTTAAAAAAGCGTGATTTTGCGGTGTTCTCCAATTCGAGTAGTATAGTGGCGTCGGTAGAATGTGAAAATTTTCGCGGGATTCGCAGGATTCGCGGGATTTGCGGGGTTTTTGTATAACTTGTTTCAGAATGAAAATTCCTCAGAATAAAAAAAAAACTATGCGATGCAGAATAAGATTCTGCGTCATCATTTAGACAGAGAAACAGCTTTTTGGACTGTAGAAAGCAAGAGGATAATTCTTTCAGTGCTAGCATAATCCTATACATGAAGTACCATGACGTGATTAGGTGGGATGGTCACGTCATAATCAGCTTAATCACTTTCGTGCGATATAACGAATGGTGTGCACCGAAGCGTCCGGTCTTAGTTCCTTGCGTACCCCGGCGGGAAGTTTCCTCTTTCAGCCACCACTCAATGACCGCAAATCATGGCGTTAGTACAGAATCATGCAGGACAGCACCGAGGCAGCAGGAAGCTATTCACTAGATAAGGCCAAGCTGTTTCTATGAGAGTGGTTTGAAGTGGGAATAAATTAGGGCAACATCACTACTCGCCTCTAGAGAACCGCAAAACAACAAACATAGTGACATCAAACATCATCTTCTTATAAACAATGAAGTTCAGATAGTCCTAGAGTTTCAAAAAGGTTGATTCTCCGCAAAGCTTTGTGGAAGCTAGGCACAGATGTAGACTTCAACGGTAGCATGCGTAACCACCTAGCAGTTCTAACAAAGAATGAATTGTAAAAGCTGGAACTCAACTTCGTAGGAAAAATCTTTGGATATAAAGACAACCTACCTCTCCTTCCATGGCTTGGTCTGAACATCCAGTATTTACTTGGGGTCAGCCTAATTTGAAGTTTTAGAATACGGAATGCAGAAATGAGGTCTTTCACTATTCTTCTATGTTTCAGACTGTCCATTTTCAAAAAATTTAGGCGTTGTTTATAGGAAGGGAGAGTGGAAGGATAGCCTTTAGACGGATATGCTTTATAGAAAAGAAGTCTTGTGAAAGTTTGCTGGATGTTTTCTATTTTCCTAATGTGCTTCAGAAGGTGCCGGTTCCAAATTTGCGAACAATATTGTAGTCGTGGAAGAACATAAGACTTAAACAACCGTATAAGGACTTTGGGATCATCAGAGTGCACATTGCGAAAGATCAAGAACAGCATTTTTCGAGCTTTCTCAACCAAACAAGTTATGTGACTCGAAAAATTGAGCTTACAGTCTACTAAAACACCCAGATCTTTTATTTTGTCTCTTCGAATGATAGGACTGCCATTTAAAATATACTCTTTATATGGAAGTTTACCTAAATGTTATACAGCGGTTTTGCTGAGATTAACCGGTAATCCATGGTTATTAGACCATATAAGCATAGCTTCTATCGATTGGGATAGCACTGAATGCACCGTAGAAGCCATAGTCTGATTATAGCTCGCGTGAATTTTAATATCATCAGCGTATATCTGGACTGTTATACAAGGGTCACCCCGTAACGCGGTAGGCAAGTCCATCGTGTTGACCAGGAACAGCAATGGTGATAGTACCCCACCCTGGGGTACTCCCCTTTGGCATTTGTAATCAGAAGAAAAACTGTTCTCGACCTTCACAGTCATATGCCTGTCGTCTAAACAGGATTCAAGCCAACTAAGCAGTGGATCACTTACTCCCAGATTTCCATGTTTCTGTAGTAGTACGCCATGGTTTACTTTATCAAAAGCTTTTGAAATATCGAAATATATTACATCAACCGTTACGTTTCCTTTACTTGTGGCTGACACCCAATCAAAAATAGAGTCAGATAATGAGGTGGAGGTTGATGACCCAGAGAGAAATCCACATTGTTCACGTGGAATTACACCACGTTTATCCAACCAAGAAAAGAGCTCGGAACGTATCATTTTCTCAAGTATTTTTACTGGAGGTGGAGTAATACTTATTGGTTTGAAATTCATCAAGAAGCAAGAGTTCTCTTTTTTCGGGATAGCTGTTACAATAGCTCTTTTCCAGAGTTCCGGGACTTCACCATAAAATACCGATATGTTAGAGACATGTGTCAGAGGGTGATAAAGAAATTTAGCGCAATTTCGATAAATTATTTGTGGTATGGATTGCAGTAGTGGGATTTGGCAGGGAAATGTACTGGAAAATTGCTGTGGCAGAGCTCTAGCCTTATCTCTGTCGTTTACATAGAAAGTTCCGCATTCATCATTTGGAAGCTTTTTAGAGGTCCGAGAGATTCTACGCATCAGCGCATGAAGTGGCTTCATATGCAAATTTTTCACGTATCGTTTTTTATGATTGCGTAGAAATTTACGTATATGATAGTCAAGATCTGCGCATACCTTCTTATAGAGTGGATCAGAAAGTGACATCTTTCAAATATCTTACGCTTCTGAGCATATAAGGCCTTTATGTGAGGTGGATACTCGGGAAAAGCGGATTGACGGTGACAGATAAATGGTGCAAACTTGCCTAATCCTCCATAAATAACGGTGCAAAAACGATGATAAATATCATCTGTGGATGTGTAGTTCTCGAGAACATTCCACCAGTTAACACACTCAAGATAAGTATTAAGACCATCATAGTCAGCCTTGGTATAATCGGGGAGTGGTAATGAAATGCCATCATGCAGTTCTGTTTTCAAAGTAAATTGTAAAATACAGTGGTCCGATGATCCAAGTGGAGGAAGACAGAGAATCCTTTCTACTATAGATGAAGAAGAAAATATGAGGTCGAGAGTGGACTGACCCCGTGTAGGAGTCAGTACCTGCTGCCGAAGCCCAGTACATTCAAAAAACTTAAAAAAAACCTTTGGGAGGAAGCAGTAGAAGCATGCTTAGCACACCAGTTCACTTCAATATTGAAGTCGCCAAGAACAATAATTTTGATCGGTTGTAGAACAGATACAGGCCAGAAAGTTCAAAAGTAAATCATCATCACTCCTTGAAGCGTTTGGAGGACGGTAAACCAAAATGAAACGAATTTTTATAGGAGAGAATACGTCTATATAAAGCACATCCGAACAACCTTCACAGTAACTTGAAATTTCAGCGGCAGAGAAAAACTCTCTCATCAAACAAAACATGCCTCCACCTCGATGAGCGGAGCGGTCAAGACGGAAAATAGAGTAAGGGGAACTGTTACAATTTCTGAATTAGAGATCTTCGAGGAAAGCCAAGACTCCCTAATGAATAGGAAGTCAGGTAAAAATTCCGACAAAAATGAATGCAGTGTACGAATTTTGTTAACTGTGCTTCTAGAGTTCAACAGGAAGCATTTCATTTCACCATGGGTCTCTGGGAGTTTCCCGATAGCTTACCCTGACTAAGTTCGGCAGCACGCCTGATCTCCCCCCGGTAAACAACCCACTCTCTAAAGCCACTCTCTCGGTTCCTTTCTTTAGCTAGTTGCTGCAATTCGAAATCCTTTTTCCTCTCCGATTCGGTCATACTATTCCGGATATACAGGTCCGGATAACCTGCGGACTTCAAAAAGCGAGCATTTGCTAAGGCTATAGACCAGTGCTGCCTCGAAGGGAAAACAATCTTCACTAATCTAGGACGTGCTGGATCATAACTTCCCATCCGATAGAGCTCAGATGGACGGCATTCTATCTGAAGCGCGTCCATCACCTTCTCAATTTTGCTTTCTAAATCTTTCTGGCGTATGCTTGGGCTAAGATCTATCGGTGCTTCCTCGAGTCCACCAAGAACCACGCTCCGTCCTCTCTTTTCGGCCTCGATATTTTCGAAGTTTTCTACCTGGATCCTATTATTCAGCGCACGGAGCATTCTAATTGAAATCGGATCGGAGTTACGGGCCAAAAGGGCACTAATAAGCTCTGCCGAAGACATCTTACTATAGTCGCATTCTTCAACACTAGCAGCCGATTCCGATAAATTCAACGGGTTTGTGTCAACCACAGTGTTAACTAACTTACCCGACGTTGGTTTGCTCGAGCGGGTGGATTTGGGAGGCATGATTTTGCAAATCAATAAGGGCGAGAGCAAAGTACACCTTGTATCTTCCCGGAGGTACAAAATAAGCAGTAAGGATAACTAGGAGCAAATTAAGTAACTGAAATGGTTATAAAGTAGTGGTTGAGGACAAGGATCACTAGGCCAAAAAAAAACTTATAGCAGGAATATACTTCAAAGAAAGGAAATCGAGATTAGCGCAGAGAAATATAAAAAAGCAACCGCAAATAAGATGATAATAACAACAATATAAAACGCTGCCGCCTACGTCAAGTTGAGTAAGATCAGATGGGACGGACACGTGATGCATTTTAACGACAACCGTGGGACAAGAGCTATCAGCAACTGGACTCCACGGAAAGTCAAGCGCACAACACGAAGACCACCGATCCGATGGTCAGACTTCTTCATGAAGTTTTCAACGAAAGATACTCTTCGTGTCCTTCGAACGGACAGAATCCATTGGACGACTCTGGCACGCGAGAGGGACAAATGGAAGGATTGCTGGCGCTTGCTCGGTATATCCGAAGATCAACGGGAGTCAAGGTGATCAAGGAACTTCCTACACTCCTTCCGATGTTAGGGTCCTCGTTTCACGTGGTTCACTGGAGTCATTGCTATTTCTGTCGCTCTTCAATCAAACATATATTAATTGGCAAATAATCGTCGAAATAGCAACTGGTATCTCTAACAATTTCGTGAAAACCCGAGTGACATTTCGTATCATACTGATCGTTCTACGCAGGACGGCCGTCTGCATTGCAGCTTACCATGTCCACGCGCGTCGAAACATTTTGCTTTGTACTAAAAAAATGTTACAAAAGGTCATTAAGTTGAGGTCACTAGGCTCAGTTCTATATCGAGTTTAACACATACCTTTATTCGTTGAGCCTCCAGCTGGCGAACCTGCGCTGCTGAAACATTGTGGCGGATCACAATATTATCGAAGTCCTCCGAGCGATCGCTCGGAATCTTTTCTTCAACATATTGAAACCATTAAAGTGATTGGCATGGATACATGTAATCAACTAGCAAGTAAACCACACACATGTTCATCACTACATTTGACTCAGATGGGATTTACCCGTCTTCAAAGTCATCGACATCTTACACCTAGAAGAGAGGTTATGTTAATGATCGAGAACAATTTGTCACAACCAGTTTCATATGTCATGTCACCAGTTTCATGGTGTCAGCGTCCTTGAGACCAACAGTAGTGACTTTGTCTACAAAACAGTCGTGGATCCTCAGATCCTCATCATTCAATTCCACCTGACGTTAAACGCATACTTTTTATCAGGAGATAATCCATCAACGGTTTTCGTTCAGTACCTATATATTGACTGAGAAATTCATTAAAATTCGAGATTAAAAGTGTAGAAGCTCACTCAGTTTTTCCTTGCCTATCCAATGAAAACACCAACTTTGCAAATGTCGAAGTGCATCTGTATTTGCGCCGCAGTGAGTCGAACTTTGAATATTGCGAATATCCTATCAGAAATCTTTTTCCATTTCCTTTTCGCTATCAGTTTGACTTCCTCGTTCGAGTCTTAGCTCCTTGGATTGAAGGATTTTCATAATCCATCACCGCCCCTGCCATGAAATCTGATTCACGTGGCTCAGTCGGTGAAGCTTTCTTGATCATCGTAGAGGTGAACAGCAGAAGACCTAAGCAAAAAGCTTCAGCTTCTTGCATGAGAGTAATAGAAAGAGAGAGACTCACTCAATATTAAGTAGCAATAAATGACGCAAATATGTATATACAGCGCAACGCATATTTACATCGGACTCTCGAACACGAACAAGAAGAGTAATCTCCAGCAAAAAGCGAGTATTCTTAAAATATACGAAGCCGTAAATGTCAATCACTTGTATTCAATACAATGACCGAAAGGAAATTAAATTGGTACGAGATGGGCCCCAGACACAATGTATTTGCGAAAAAAAACAGAAACGGAAAGAGAATCAACAAATGAAAGCCATGAGGGCGCATCACGAAGGCTTAGAATAACTAAGTGACTGATGGCGTAGACTACCCAGGATGAAAGGCATACGAATCAGGCACATGGCTTGTAAAAAAAGAACGAATTGGTTCAGACTCTAATGAATAAAAAAGAACTGCATTGCCAGGTGTGTAGCATTAGTTATAAGAGATGATACGGCCGGAAGCTTTTCTGAGATGTTCACAGCAAGACTTTTCGCTAGAAAAAAGGAGAAAGAGTTGCAAAAGCGAAGATAGTATCAGAAAGAAAAAAAACAACTACTACAATAACAATAACAACTTCAACAGCATCTACTACAACAACCACCTGAACAGCTAAAAAAACGATTACAACATGACAAATAAAAATGTGATAACAAAAACAAATGAACAACAATCACCTTGTAGATACATGTATGAACCTATTTACAGGTGGTTCAGGACGAAGAGGATATCGGTGTACTCCTTTGTGGAGAGCACAAAAGTGCTTTTGTCAAGCGGCGCATGTTTTACCTAGATAGACACAGCGGATTTGAACTCTCTGACATGTTCAAACGGTCGCGGAAATGATTTGGGACTACGTGGAACACATGAGCTTGCACGGTGCGATATTCATTCCTTCGTGAATGCCCCTGTATTCGATATCCGCATACTCAACTTGTAGGATGGCGGGTGCCACAACGCAGTAGGTCCTGTCGCGGCAGCCATCAGATGCCCGCGAAAGGTGTGGATTTTTGAACAGAGTATTCCGATTCTTTATATTGTCTGTTTCACAAATCTTGCCACTTGGCCCGCTGCCAAGATGAGGTAAGATGAGATGTCTCTCCACTCTATTATAGGCGAGACATGTTTTGGCGCGCTTCCGGCTATCGATAGTTGATTGATAGGGCCTAGTCTCAGAAAATAACAGCGTGCGGCTCGCGCGCATTAGACGTCAGGCGTGCGATCGGCGTGCCCTGCCGTGCGCTTGTCCGCAAAAATTCGTACATTAAAGAAGTGAACGAAACGGAAAATAACAGAAGGCGCCATTCCGCTTTTGAATTCAATCGAGTTCCATCAAGTGTTCCTTTAAGAAAGGGTAGAAACAACTGTTCTGTCCACTGTTTTCATGAGTCTGCTTTGTTCCACTGTTTCCATTGTTGTGTCTCGTGCGTGTACGCCAATACGTAATGTGTATAAGCGTGTGTGAGTTGCATTTCACCTAATATTCTTGAATTTCAGTTGCATCAAGCTGTTTGCCACTTCCCGCGCTGGTCATGCAATCTGGTGAGGTACTTCCGTAAGAGGTGAGTTCCACAAGCAAAGATGTAGACTGAGTCAACGTATCTCTCTCTAATAAAATTATTATAGAAGTGGTCAATGCCCCTACGCTCGGATTTTCGACCTCTGGGTCGCGTCGGCGCTCGAGCTTATGGAGGTAAGATGAATTTTCTTGGTGACATAGTTTGAATTCATCATTTTCAAAAGATTAATATCTCGCAGACTTCATTCGTGTTCCTCCTTTAATGAAATGGAGAATGGTTGAGATCACCGAATGCGGTTTCTGCGAAAATTGCCTACTAATATTAATTTCACATGCTATACTTGCTGTTCTTCTACTTCAATGTTGGTTCTTTTGACATGTGACGCGTATAACATATGCTATAACTTGTCTTTTAGAGACAGGCTAAAAGGCCTGCCCTTCAGATGAATTCCGACGCCCATTGCAGAATGTCAACATGGAAAACGAGGACCCGTACGACGCCTATGCTTACGACGCTGCTATGGGGCAAGGAATTTTGCTTTGTAATTCATGTACCTCATTTTTTCTACTCTCATTTGTTCATTCTTTTGTTTTGATGCTTTTTTTGTTTTCTGATTTCTGAGTAGTCATGTTATTAGTGAGGAATTTTTGTTATCTCCGGCTCCGAATTTTTGTTCACTCCTATCTGTGAACTAGTATATCCCTCATTGTGAAGATTTTGAGTTATTAATCTGATAGAAAATCAGAAATTTTACCACTACGATTCCTTAACGCGAAGATTTTGAATTAATAGTCTGCTAGAAAATTAGAAATTTTACCATTACGGTTAGGTAATGTGAAGATTTTGAATCTTTAGTCTGTTAGAAAATTGCAAATTTTATCACTGCGGTTCGTTACATTCGATTCTGCTCCCCACGATTCGCACTCGTCTCTACTCCTATTACAAGAGGACTTAATAAAAGGTTGTGTTGCATCACTGTCTACATTTCATTTGTCGTGTTAGGATGTTCAAGCTGCTAGAATGCATGAAAAATCACAAGAACGGCAAAGGAGCCGTCACACAAGCATTTCTAGCAAGCGGTGGACGTTTAGCGTACCATCGGCGCTATCATCGCCGATCGCACGCTGATGAGTGCGTGGGCCGCTGTGGTCGTGCAGCCAACCAACGGCGTGCGATTGCAGTGCCATCAGCGTGACCGGTGTCCGATGGCACGCGGGTGCGTGCGCGGGCCGCAAGCTATTATAGTCTGAGACCTCCATGATTTGGCGTGGGATAAGGTTCGTGCTGTGTAATCTCAGACATTCGGACGTTTGGAGCGCCGGTGAACCCGCCCACTTTTGGCCGATGCAGGCTTCCGGCAGGTAATCGCGGGTGGAGCAGGAGTACTTGCTGTGAGCGCGCATGAGACAGGGTATATGCAAGTTAACCTGCACCCTGTTTTTTTTCTCCATTGCCACGTGGCAACCGAAGTGTATATAAGCCGGCAGACGGCTGTGAAAGCTCTCCGCGGAGACAAGTCGAACCCTATGGGACTTGTCTGGCCAACTGAGGCCCGGTTGAAACAATGGCCCAGTGTCCCGTTTAGCCAGAGAGGCTGCGTGGGATGCGATCGCGTGTCGACGCAGCGCGGACGGGAAAATCCGCCTCGCTGAAGATGTCCAGCTCGTCTAGCGCTGGCGGAGGGAGCAAATACGTGATTGGCGAACTCATTTTTGTACTATTTTTGTAGCCACTGGTTGCAATAGAACATGACCTGCCTTAGTCCTACCATCCCCGTAGCAGGACCACGGCAGGTCAACTGCAAGATAAGGCTCAATAAACGGCGGAATAGGCGCGTCAACTCCGCCCACTTCTGCGTTTGTCCGGAAGATGTCATGCTGCGAGAAACGATGTGGACCGGCGCGCGAAGCGCCCGAATGTTTGAGATTAAGCAAAACACATTGAATTACTCTAATTTTTGTAACTTGATTGATTCTACTTCTTGTACTAATTTTCAAATTTGCTTAACTGTTCTATATTCGTTCGGCCAGTAGAACACAACCCATAGCTTCATTGGGTTCGAAAGTGTCTTTCAAGGAAGATACACATGTAGGTCATATTACAGTGTTCAACATTCGCTGTCTCACGGATTTCCTTCTGAATTTTCCTTAGTCTCGAACCTTACATGGGAGCACGGCGCAGCACTTGGTGGTCATTGACCATCAGGACTTAGTAGCGTTGAGGGGCTTAGCACCAATGTCCAGGACGTAGTCAACCGCTAACCATCTACGTGTTAGATACAAGCAGACTTCAGAGAGGCGCTTCTGGACGATCATCAAAATAGTGGGCTGAAGATCACTGTCGTTCAACCATTTGCTCCATTCCTACCCTGCACTCTGGCGCGCTCCAGTGATAATCATGCGTTGCTCAACTGTAGGAGACGTATCATGTTGAAATTTTGATTGTAGACTCGCACTATACCAACAAGTATTCCCCCAAAGTGGCACACTTTGTTTTTGAGAAACCGTCTCCGTTTTTGGAAAAAAAAACGTCAAAAATGGTCAGAAAGTGGTTTTTGAATATCTTTTGACCAGTAATGACAGTTTTTTTTTTCAAAAACAAAGATGGTTTCTCAAAAACGAAAGATGCCAAATTGGGGGAGAGTTGATACCACCTAGGTGCATTTCTTGGAGTTGTCAACTCCAAGAAATTTCTCTCGTTTGAAGAAGTGTTCCGATGAGCTGTCAACTCCAAGAA